>JAIPRL010001587.1:0-78323 GCA_025469235.1 Pemphigus obesinymphae
GTCTACATAAAAATTAAAAATATAAAATGCGAATTTTCAATATTTTATTTTAATAAATAATGCATAATATTATAGTACCTATCTACTGGATTTAGTGATTTAATATAATTTAAATAAAATTTTTACAATAGGTACGGAAAAGCCAGGGGGGGGACATGTCCCTGTTTTGCCCCCCCTAATGGACGCCCATGATTGTTGGTGATTTTAATTTATTTTATCGATATTTTATACACGTCGTATTACACAATATTGTAAAGAACAGGTCAGTCATCGATAGTTGTTTTGTATGTTACGGCCGGAATTGGAATTCGACGAATGGGTGCGGTAGTTCTAGTAATCACCACTACGTAAGCGCTGCTAGCTCTACAATTGGTTTGATAACCTATCACCACGTAAACTCCACTAGCACTCACATTTCTTAATGTCATGACCGTGCCGTTTATATAATCACAGAACGTGTAGTCGGATTTATGACCGCTATAGGTAACCGATGACTAACCTGTTCTTTACAACCGCGATGCATTATGATTTATCAATAATGAATTTTTGTGACCGTGACCACAACCGCATGCCTACAACGACCAATGTGGTGCCGAACGCGAGCGTGTACGCTCTTCAGTCGCAGAACCGAACGATACCGCGGGTGACCCGTCCGTTCCTTTGTCGTACCTATTGAAAACACCAACGAAACGGTGGAAAAAACCAAACGGCGTCGGAGAAAGATCAAGTCGACCGGTCGTTCGGGTAATATATATATATATATATATATATAAGCGTATAATAAAACACGGGGTCGACAGCGAATGACGACGACACCGCGCCGGGCACGATGATTTGCCGTCGAAAAATTTCCATTTTAAAAACGTTGGCCAATCGTCATATATTAACATCATCATCATTATAATATAATATAATACGGAATGACGGATTCGGAAAGTTCTCGGTCCGTCCATCTCGCGCGCGGTCCATTGCAGCATCCACTATAATATATATATAAAACGCGTCACTTCGTCACGAGATTTTCCGGCGGCGATGGGTATACGACGACGAGTACACGGGCGAGCATTTAAAATGCAATAAAATATGTAAATATTCTAATATATATACAGAGGGACAGGGAGAGAGAGAGAGAGAGAGAGAGAGAGAGAGAGTCATCGAAAACTTTCCTCTCGCGACTACCGGACGGATGAAACCGATGAATATTCATGCCGCCGCCGACATAACGATATGAAAAACGGCTCGGGTGTCGATCTTATAGATATTTCACCGACCGCTCCCCCCCCCCTTTTATTTCACTCGTTTTTGCGATTCAATGAATCCGGGGCTACCTGCACGGCGACGAAACGAACGGCGATTAAAAACGAAAATAAAATCATCATCATTATTTTCCCTATCCCGTCATTTCCTCGGTTTCGTAGTGGTCGACGAATAAACAGGAAAAAAAAAACGATCGGTGTCCGGATATCGCGTGGTCGGAATAATATTCATTATTATTATTATTATTATAAGTGGCAATATATACCTATACTGTATAATATACGCGGGATGTCCGGTTTTAAGTTGACGTCTCACGACGCGTAAAACGTCCACTTCCGAAAATCAGGCGGAAACCGTGCGGGCTCTAGGACTTTTGGATTTAAATTCTGAAAAAAAAAAGTCTGGACCGGTCTGTACTACAGGGATATCGATTGAGGAGATTAAATGTTCTGCTCGTGCTATATATATATATATATTAGCTCCAGTGTTCTATAGATATTGATTTTATTTCAGTTATTCCATGTTAAAGAAAAACGATTCGATCGATCCCCGGAGACTTAGGACGTTTTGAATTTGCCGGTCAGATCAGATAAATTCAAATCTGTTTTCATATTTTAAATCCGACAAAGTTCCACAATTTCGTCTAGCCGATGTCGGATACGCCCCTTAGACGGAAATACCGTGGTTACAACGCAATAAAAGTTGTGTGGATCTATTTTTAGATTAATTTTAAAATTTACTTAAATATTTCCACATTTTTGGATTTTTATTTTTTTTTTTAAATTTCATAAAAATCGCAAAACGGCAAAACAACAATTTATGTGTATCGAGACACGGACGAATGCGAGTTTTTTTTTCTAAAATGTTAAATTTAACTCCAAGTTTCGTAATTCCAGTGTGATAAACTCGGCCAAATATTTGTTTTTGACTTGAAAAAAAAATAATCATCAAAATCTAGGAACATTTTAAGTAAACAAATCTTGGCGTTATATCAATGTCTTTTTGTAAAATTTATATACATGGAATTTAATTCTCTATATCCGATGATATAGATACTCAAATGTCCTCGCTAAAATTAAATATTGTATAATTATTCATCATTATATTATATTATGTGTATTAAAGTATCTTGATGTTCAAAAAAATTAGAAGCAGACAATCAATACAATTTTTTAATTATTTCAAACTGCAATAGGTATTTTTTTTTTTTTTTTTTTACTGCAAATGTTTCATTAAGCACTAAGTAAACGAAATATGACGTTAAAATTGTGAAAAAAACTAGACAAATTTCGAAATATGTAGGTTTTATATTGTATTTTATTCTTATTTTTAGGATATCTATTAAACGAATTTATTCTATACCAATTATATCGACTATTTACTTATAGTATCTATTCAATTTTTCAAAAATATATTAATCTTACAAAAAGGCATAACAGGGAAATTATAATTATATACTATTAGAATAAGGAACTATTAATATATAACTATATATTATGTCAATTTTTAATTTTTTTTTTTTTGTTTATATTATTTTATCAGATAAATGATAATATCTTGAATTTTAAGTTACGTGAAAAATGGAATCATTAGGAAATAAATAACATTTCTTGATGAATTAATTGGTTTACTTTATTTTTAAAAACTACGCTGGAATAATAGCTAACTAGAATAGCTTGTAGGAAATTGAAAAAAAATATACAATCTATTGATATGTAGGTTTTATATACGAATATTAAGTCTAATAATAATGGTAGAATAGAGTATAAACCAATTTTCAATAAATTTTAAACTGAACTAGATATAGCTGAAATTATCCGTAAAGATTCGATTTCGATAAAACGCTGGTTTAGACTGAAAGGGTTATAAATTCAACTTTTTCGAAGTCGAATTTATTTTTACAATCTTATTACAATTTTCAAGACGCATATTTTAAGCTAAAAATTATGTTCATAGGTTCATTAATAAAGAATTACAGAAAACTAAAAGTCATTTTCAATCATAATATAAATAATAAACTGCAGATTAAATGTATATTAAATATTTTATATGTTAAATATAAAATTAGTTTTTAATATAATTATATTTATTATTGCTTATATATATTATTATTATTATTATTTGTATATACAATATGTGAGTATACCGAAGTTCTGCAGTTTATATTTCGAAAACACGTTGTTCTATTATATACATCGAAATTACTATTTTTTATTTCAATAAATCTTTATTGATAGACGTTATTTTTTTAATCAATACACTTTAATATAATGATATATTTCCACAGATATTTACAACTTTTAAATAGTTTCATTCCGTCAAATTGTCTCGAATTTCCAATTAATCAATAATGTGTAACATTGATCGGACTCCGTTTGATGTAGAGTATAAAAATAGTTCTATGGTAATATGTTGGCGATTTTCTTTACACTAACCCAGCAATAGTTATTGGTTCGATTAATTTTTTTACATTCGAGTATTGATACGAATTCATATAATACGATAGTTGAAAAACACGATTTTTTGAATTGCTTCAGTGTAGCCGGGCTTTGAACTAGCGAGAGCGGCAACGGGGCCAGCTTTTCTCCTAAACTTAACTAGGTCGGCTATGTCGTTAAAGGGTGTATTTTTTTTTCAACTCATCAGTCGGCCATTGTGACCTTTATTTTATTTTTTTGCTTATTTATCTACCTCATTACCCTCATTATACAACCTCATTACAAGAATAGGCTCCTCTGCGTCCTTGAGTATAGCGCTTATTGGTATAATACTCTGGAAATAATAATAGCTCGTGTCAGTTGTACCTAGCAAATATGTATATTATATCAATATAATATCAACATGTGGGTAAATGTCGTACGTGAAATTCAATTGGACCAGTATATGATTAATGTTTATTCTCATAGAATCGGTCCTTTATCATTGGCATACTTTTTAAGGCACCGTTATATAATAATAATAATAATAATATAATTGTTCATTTAAAAATAATATACTAATAGTATTAAATAGTATATTTAAACTATAATACAATATTATATATATTAAAAAAAAAATGAAATATAGAATATGAATAGTATAGAATTAGAAGTATCGATTAAAAACATAAAATCTCTTTTAGGTTTCTGAACATAACTCATAAGTTGTGTCCGTCTGTCCTATCGATACGTTTTCCCGTTTTCGTATTGATATAACACGTATATTCCGATATTGTGATTTGATAATCGATAGGCGTTGAATATTCATTCATAGATGTTACTAGGGTGATAGCGAACGGGGAATCTAGCATGCTCGAGAAATGTGTTTTTCTATACGTCCGTCTGTCTGTCTGTCCATGTAATTCGTTGCTGCGGTTACCAACAACGATATTTACAATATTATCATTCGTTGTATTGATTTTGGGTTTCTATAGATAAGTATATAGTAGGTCAAACAAATTGTTCTAAAATTGTTTATGAAATTATATAGTTTATTGTTTAAAGTACGTTCAGAAACCGGAAATTTAACACTCTCGCGGTATATTTATAAATGCAGAGAAAACGATGTTTTTTCAAAATGTTTGAAAACAATAACGGGATACTTAAACGATAAAACAAGTATTTCTATTCTTATATTGTTTTAGGTACTGTCAAAACTTTCCATCTAAACTTCACTTTATTTTTAACGTTAATGACAAAGAAGAGCTGTTATTCGTATTTTGTTTCCAATAATAGTCAGTTACTTAATTTCTATAAAATCTAGTTTCAGTTACTTTATGATTTTTTAAGTCGAAAGTTTTTCAGTAATGAATTCTTGATACAGTTCTGGGACGCAATATAGTCAAAAGCCATTGTAAAGGACGGTATTTATTTGTATTTTATTGTTAAAATTCTGCCTGACGATCCTTTATTGTAGCTACTTTGTTATTAATGGATAACATTTTAACTGGGTTGCAATATATTATGATCACTCGAGTCGTGCCTGAACAACGGATAATATGATTTTTCATTTAAACTCATTCCAAATACGAGTGTATCAAGTGTTGAATCGACAATGTATGGTTAAAGTTATGGTAAAATCATATTTTAATTCCTCATTTTTTTTTTTTTTTTTTTTTTAATAATCCGCTTACTGCAATCACGAAAACTATTTTTGATTCGATACGTTTTTTTTTTGGCGAACGGAGGGGGGGTGGTAGTAAAAACATTATTTAATTTTTTTAGGACATTTCGAATAAAAACGTAATTATTCTATATGGGGATTTAGAGTACAAATTTATATGGTACTGAGATATTTTGTTTAGTTATATACGATTCAATGAGTAAAATACTTTATTTATGTCTTCAGTCTTACGTAAAGTGCACGGTTCCACTCGTACACCGACAACCCAAATCAAACACAACCTATTCAATTATACAGTGCGAGGTTAATGTTATGTTTTATCTCGTCCGAGAGCTCAATGCTTCTATGCTCGTGTGTATGCATTTTAATGAAATAATATCTTACACAATGGAATAATTTTGTCTAAAGAACTGCGGATAGTGCGTTATAAAGAAAATATGCATATTGTACGTACATTGTATAGGTACCTATAATACATGATATTATATGCATTTCGATTTGTCGAAAGATTACGTTTTTATTATGATAAAAAGAAAAAAAAAATCAAATATAATTTATTATAATGACATGACACATTGTCGTTAGTTCTGTAACGTATACTGCAACAAACCGTCGTCGTGTACGCTCACATACGGTATAATATATTATACATATATACATATATATATATATATATATAGGTGTAATCGTAGTTAAAAAAAATCTCGCGGCACGGGAAAACAATATAAAAAAAAAAAAAAAAAAAATGATATAACATAATATGTTTTGTGGTTTGTTGAAATTTTCAGGGAAATATTGACCGTTTTCCATGAATATTATATTATTTCTTTTAACACTGAATATAACACGTATTTGGTTTATACGGCTTTCGGTCCGTATGTAATCGATAAAAATAGGGAATTTCTTTACCTAGCTTTTTTTTTTAGAACATTTTTTGGAAATTATATCGCTTTCGAGTGTATTTACCTGTACGGATGAAACGAATCGTTTGGTTGGCTGTCGACGTGGACGGTGTAAAACTCAGAACTAATTTCGGAAAATCGCGGTAATTTGCGCCCGTATACCATAGATAAATAATATAGTTAATTGAATTTCGCGCGTACGCGCGTACATATATTAACGGCGTCGTCGTCATAATTCACGCCCAGGAATCCTCTCGCGCCACGCAACGTACCACATTATCATAATATTTCAGTCTCCCGAGCAATAAAGTCGGTAATTTATTATTAACGTGTGTGTAAACGCGAGCGTTCAATTAAAACAAATCTCCCGTCCCGATCAAGAGATACGCCCGGAAAGACGTATTATATATTTTTCCCTTTTATCGGATTCGGTCGCCGTGTACAATATACGTACATTATCTGACCGTTGTACACCATTGCGGTCACGACAATTACATTGTGTGTACGTACGAACTAGGTACGTCCAAAGTAACCGAGCAAAAGTCGGCGAGCTCAACACGCGAACACGGATCGAAAACGTAAAAATACAACGGAAACGATTCGAAAACGGAGTCGGTGAAATTATTTCATGTATTTTATACGGTCCAGTATTTAATACACGTGCCTATAACACGCGTGTCGAATTCGCTAATTTTGTGTTCATTTCGGATTTTAGGGCAGTTGATGGGAGACACAACGCGTTTTTATGGTCCTAAAACATATTTACGACATTTTCGATTAAACATAATGTCGGCACGTTTTCGTCTATAACGGAGTCGGTTCTTCTGGTTTTTAAATATATATATAGAGAGAGATTATATTCGTATTAATAATTGTCATACTCCATATCGCAATATTTCTGATTTATTCAATTCTGAGCGTAATGATTAAACTATCAATTTATTGTACAATGATGTTTATTATTTTTTTTTTTTTTTCTGTAAGCAAATTTTCGAACCGAGGAGAAGCATTGGCGTTGGTACGATGTCGATAGAAAATCTACTCTAGATGGTACCCTTAACATAGAGTATTTTCGAATTTTCCAGTAGTTTCATTAGTGATGAAGAAATATGTTCTTCCATACGGTGTATGTAGTCATACATGTACAGTGTACGTCGTACACATATACATGTACATACATACATTTTTTATTGTTTTTTTTTTTTATATATAAACAAACAAGGGGCCGCACAGCCGAGGCATTACTTAGCCCCTTGCCGTATCGTTTATTAAACGAAACAAAATAATCTTGACACAACCTATTCTTGAAAGCTAATTTTTGAATTATTTATACATAAAGTACACATTAGATATACATAAACAAAAACTTAACAAATAACAACTTAATATAATTTAAACGTCGGAGCTGCTGCCTTGCCCTATTACACTCGGTTTCTCTGATACCCACGTTTTTCGAAAACAGCGATTCTATCCTTGTCCAAGCTGCCGGAAACTCTAGCATCACATTCTGAATTGAGATTTTCGATCGTGAGGTACACACAAGCTTTGACCCTCCAACGTTGCCACGCATTGCATCTAAATACAGCGTGTTCCACATTATCAGAAGAAGCGCCGTATTGAGCACAGGTGTCAGTTTCAGACCTACCAAAACGCTTCAAGTATGCATTAAAGCACCCATGCCATGTTAGCACCTGTGTCATGGGAAACGTCATTACACCGTGCTTTCTTATGTATCACGTTCTGATATCACCTATCAGCCTAGGCGTCTCACGACCATTCACTGCTACTGTCCACAATTGCTGCCAATCCTCGAGCAATCTTTCCCGAGCATCCTCAGCGTCTATCCCGCTGTAGACGTTTGTTCTTTCCTTCGCGAGTAAGTTGGGCGATGGAATGTTTGACACAACCGCGCCGGCTTCGTATGATGTTATGTGGTAACAGCACACCACTCGAAGCATGGTGCGTTGTAATACGCTGGACATCCGTTTGCGAGCTCTAGAGGTCATGGTAGGGAACCATATTAGAGCCCCATACAGCAATCGGGTGTCACTATAACCAATAATTTCCTCGCTCTCTGATGAGGGCCTCTGGAATTGGGAAGTAGTTACGACAGTTACCTGCATGCATCAGCTGCCCGAGCGACTGCCAATTCTGCGTGCTTCGAAAATCTCATCCTCGCGTCAACCTGGATACTCAGGTATCTGACACTTGGCTGAGATTCAAGATACCCCTCGAATGACACGACCATGTTGTTACGAACATTCCTGTTTATCAGTACAATGGCTTCCGTCTTGCTAACAGTGAACTCCAAACCATTGTCGTCCATCCACTTGGTAACTAACCGCAAAGACTCTTCCATCGTCTCTTCTAAAACATTTGGCATCCTTGCCGTAGCCACGATCGCCACATCATCCGCGTACGCAATAAACTCGACGTCTACCGGAAGACCAATTTCCAGTAGGTCGTCATAAAATACTTTCCAAAAATTGGGCCCCTGGACTAAGCCTTGGGGTATGTCGCATCTTACCTCATGATTTCACACCTCACCACTAGGAAAGGACACATTGATACTGCGGAACGAGTGACGTTCGAGTGTCGCTCACAAAACATGAACGCGAACGCATGAACGTCGTTCTTTCCAAACACTGGATACCACTTGCCCACCCACTCAAACAAACACACAAACAGATATTTATACAGGGAGTTCACGCAGAGATCTGAGGAATATGTAATAAAAAATGAACAGTTTTACATCATCTTATTTCCCAAACCCTAACATACTCAAGTTTGCATCTTTATTCATGGAGTCGAAGATGATTCTTGATAGCCAAGACAAGTATAGCTATCAAATTATTGGACCGGTTTGGTCAAATGGCACCAGAAACCAGATGCCACCGGCGAGAAAAATCTTGTTGGCTATATACCTCAATTACTACCTGGGAATGGAACTGTGGACCTCGTGCGCTAAAACACACGTTTCGACCACTCAACCACAGTCGACCCCTTGACAAGTATATAATAATTTGTACAAATATTTTTTGTTCTTAAATACTTGAATTTTTGACATTCATTAAGGATATTATAAATGAAGTATTTATTTGATGGGCTGCTTTTAAAACAGTATTTTGTGTTCTATATTTTAAATCAAAATATTGAGTTTTTCGAAAGCAAACATAGTTTTTAAGTAATTCGTAAAAAAAAAAAAAAAATCTGTAAAATTACCTCCCTCGATAGTATGGATTCAAATTTTACGTATTCATATTACACCTAAAATAAATCACAAAAATTCGCAAAAACAAACAATTTTCAGCTTTCCTATAATTAGTTTCTTATCAAAACCAGGTAGTATGATTTTTCGGAAAACAAATTGGTAATTGGCTTTTTAATTAAAGGTTAGGTAGTTCATTTTCTAAAAAAGTTTTTCAATTTATGAAGATGTATAATTTCTTATTAACGACAGACGCCGAACAAGAAGAAATGCGTTCACAATATGACTATTCAAAGACGTTTATTATTAAATAGGTGCATTTGATGAGCGAGACGATTTTTCACAAATAAATCAGCGAACTCCTTATGCCGTCATACGTAGGGCAGTTTTTACCGTCAAAATTTGTATAAAAATTTGATTCGTAATAACAAAATGGAATTGAAAAATGATCTTTTACATTCAAAATGATTTTCAAATTTCGGAAAGGTTATATGAGTAAACACGTTATATATTAACTCGAGTTTCTAAACATTAGAACTAAAACATTTTCAACTATTGGATTAAACGAATGTTACAGACTTTTCCCACATCTCCGGGATTGACACACATCCTATATATATATATAGATATTTACCATTTACAAATAGAAATATAGGAGATCATATTATATATATACACAATATACTTGTTTTTCCATTAGCAGTTTACGGAGACAATATCGAACACTCGTGGCAGCTAGAGCGGCACAGACGTGGCGAATTTTTATTGTCGTGCCGTCGTCTCGTACCCTCGCGCGCGCAAAGTGGCGACAGCACGTTTGGACTGGCGGCCGTTCGAGCGAACGGATATTTCGGACGTATATTTTTTTCCTCCAGAATACGTACATATATACGTATAATATAACGTTTACACGGCCATTTGTTTTCAACACGTATTTATATAACGATATAATGTACGATGTATATTGTTGTTTTTTTTTTGCTCCTTACAGCGATTTTAATGACCACCGCGGGTGTTTTTTCTTTTCAGTATAAAGAATAAAGATATATGTCGGCCATTTTTTTTTTTTTTTTTTTTTTAATATAAACTCGTTGGATTTTAACATGTAACCTCCTAATCACTGCATCTATAATTTTGTAGAATACGCAGATGGTAAAGTTTTATAGGTACTGTACTTTCCACAGAAATTCAAACACATAAACATAAGCTATTAAATGGCCAACCCACTTAGAATTTCATCATATCTTGTAATAGTCCAAGAACGAGTCATCCCCCTCCTCCAATCGAAAAAATTTTAAAAAAATTCGTGACTTTTTATGCCTAAGAATACCCAAGAGACAGTTAAGCCACTAAGTTTGTATATGCTATTCCGCATCTAACTTGTTTTATGATTATAACTGTATAAGATATTGTTTCTATAATCAGTAATCAGCTCAATCCTTGATGACAACCGTACGACAGAAGTTCAGTCAGAAATTGCGAAAAGGAAAGATTTGTGAATACAGAGTTAAATCTTCTATTGGGTGGAATATTTGACGTTAATATCGTAATTTTTGTGAGATTTTTTTCATAGATTATACAGGTTTTAGGAGTTTTTTGTTTCTTGAATTCCCCTAATTCTCGAATACATTACTCCTAAAGTCTATTAAAATAATACTTATTCGCTATTCTATAATATGACCAAAAGTCTCATATTCTCTCGATTTCTAAATCAATATTTATTTTAGTTATTTTGTTTAGTAAAATAGAATGTATATAAAAATTATATACGTATAATTATAAATACTAAAACTTTTTATATTTATCAATTTACATTTCAAAAAATCAGTTTGCTGTAGGGCTCTCAACAAAATAAGCCCTAGTTGTGCTCTAAAAATGTAATGTATACCCCAAATCATCGGCTGTTGCGACAAATATTAGGTATACCCACATTAATACGTATATAAAGGGGCGTATGTAAATTTTGCCCAGAAATGGAAAATGTCGACCCAAAATATTTACAGGTAAAAAAGGATATATGAACAATTTCGCCCGGAAAAATTTCAGGTACAAAAGGGTACTTGTAAATTCCGCTCCAAAAATATCTTTAGGTAAAATATAAAAACACATCAATTCCGTCCAAGAAGACCACAATTAAGGTAAAGATCTTAAAATCCTACGTAATAATGTAATATGTTCTTAATGAAGTGAATAATTGTGTTTTTTTGTAATTTTAAATTAAAACCGTGTATTTTCTAGTTCGTAATATTATTAATTCACGTATTACTTATTATAAATATATAAATTAATCATAACTCATAACAATAAATACAAAAGTATAATCAAATAAAACCTAATGTGTTTAAAAATGTATCACATGATTGACAATTGTATATTGATGCGATTGTTACAAAATGTTTATATTTTACATACAATGATGAGGTTTTTGTCTTTTTTATGTTAAAAATTTCTCAGCTACATCATGGAATAAAAATATTAATATATATGAGTTACCTGTTTAATTTTTTGAATAATATTATAATATTAAATAATATTATACCGAACTTCGATCAGAATCGCATATGCAAATTGTTTATGCGTCGACGTGCAAATTAATTCCACTCCCTACTGACGGATTTTCCAGTAAAGACTCATTACCTATTTGTAGATATATTTTCCCGGACAGAATTTATAAGTACGCTTTATTCACCTAAACTTTTTTTACCTATTTTACAAGTACGCCTTTTTTACTATGAACCTTAATATTACCTGTTCGTTTGGAGCGAAATAAAGTGATATTGGACGTATATTAGCCTTTATCGTGTGTACCCGATATATGGTATTTGGCAATCATGGTGATCGGAGCATCCGAGTTGGGTTCCGAACACCAGGGGGTAATCATAGGTACTGCACTAGTTGGGTCCTGGATTCTTTTTTTTCTTTTTTTTTTTTTTAGTACTATACTAGTTCGGTCCCGAATTTTTTTCTTCGCTGATGTAGGCCGGGGATCGTTGAAACAATGAAATGGTACGTAATAATGTAATGAATGCGATAAACTTAATTTGAAATTTCTACCTCAAACAATGTATGTAGACTTTGAAGAAGCTATTCATTATTCGATTTAATTTGTATGGCCAGACACAAATGTTAAAGGATGTAGATTCCATTTAGGACAGAGCTGGTGACGGAAAATTCAAAATTTAGACTTAACGAATGAATATAAATCTATAAAGTGACTCTGAATTGAGTAAATATTTGAATATTTTTTTAGCCTCCCATCCCATTTTTATGCCCAGAAGAGATGGAAAACTGTTTTACCGGCGATTTAATGAGTATCCAACCGAACAACCGAATTGGAGAATTCACGGATTATGTTTTTGATAATTAAATCAATCCAGAATCAAGATTTCTACTAACAATTTGGTCAGAATTGACAATGAGAACCACAAATTCATGTGAGTCGTTTCATTCTGATTTTAATTCTAGGTTTTACACAGCATATCCAAATATTTATCAGTTCCTAGAAATTTTAAAAAATATAGAAATGGACACATAATATATGTGAAAAATTAGACGTTCAGAAATAATAAGAAAAATAAATTTATAAATGATAAAATGACTGAAAAACTGCAGAAAGAATATTATCGATTCGATTTTGTAAAATTAATGTCTTATACAAGTTTTACCAACACAAAAGTAATTGTTTTAATTGTATTTTATATAATATGTATTTTTAATATATTTTCCAATAATTCATATTTTTATTATCTCAACAAAAAAACATTTTTAACCATACCCGTGGTCAAAAATAGATCATAGACAGTCTTAAGTCTGTTAAAATGGGAAGGAAAATGTTAGTGTAGTGTAGTATTTACTGAAAAATATTCGGGACCCAATTAATGTAGTACCTAAAATAATCCGGGACCCAACTAGTATAAATTTTTTAATTTCGGGACCCAACTCGGATGCAGCCACGGTGATCTACAAATACCACAAATTTGGTTATTAATTTGTAACACATGTATGTAGTATGGTGATTTTAAATTACAAATTTATACGATTTTGATAATACAGCATTTCTCATATTATTCTCGAGACATTTTCAACTTCATTGGCTACGTAATTAAAGTCAACAGGTAATAAAAATCTAATCTAATTATTTTGTCAACATTCCAGATATATAAATATTTTTTAGATATTTCTACAAAGGATGATTCTTTTCATAGAATAGTAGTAAAAACAGTTGTCTTTATGAAGTTAATTAGATAATAGTTTCATTATGAATTGATAAACTTTCTAAGGTATTCAAAGAAAAACTTAAGAGTAAAAATAGTTTAAAAAGCGTTTAATAATAGTGTATTACATTGAAGTTATACGAATAACTATATTGTCTAAAAAGTAAAAACATATTAAACTTGCAGCATATAATTATATAATTAATTATTACTTACGTATACATTGATTTATTAAAACATTTTACAATAAAATATTACAACAGTTTATAATTAAATATCGAACAATCAGTCAATACGATTGTAATTTCTATATATATATATATATATATATATACAATGAAAAATATTATTCTCTCTAGACTTCTTATAGTTTCAAATTTAACGAGCTAACTTTACTATAAAATTTACTCTCCGCGAATTAAAAATGTACTTTTACGCAAAAATACATAATACATGTTATATAGGTTATAATATAAGTACTATAATGCACAAATGCAAATTCAACAATTAAAATTAAATCTGAAAGTACATTGTTAAAGAAAATTGACTCTAAAGACCAATATTAATTTTTCAAACTACCTAGTACCTACCTATTTTTTTACGGACGTATATAATATATAAACTTAAATATTTTCAGGTAAATAAGCGAATACATTTTATAATTTTTATTTGACATAATAATATATTATACTTTGAAACTCATATATAAATAATGTACACTTAAAAATTAAAAATTATTATTATTATTTTTTTTTATATCGTCATTAAAAATAAATATTATAACACTTTCAATAAAGTGTTATTAAAACAAAAACCATTAAAAGGAACTATTAAAAGTTTTCCCTCGTTGCTTATGTGAGATTTATATTTTATACCTTGTAAATGTGATGCATGGGATCCTTGGTATACTTTGTTGACGATGGGCTGCGTGAATTTGATGGAGTGCAATGCATTAAGTATTCAGTCACCAAATATAAATATATTCAATAGTAATATGAAACTTGTGTAAACATTATTCAATCGAATCTATTTTTCACGAGTTTTCCACTCTGAACTTATAGATGACTTTTATTGAATAAAATATTTGAGTTTGAAACTTTTTTTTTTATTAAGATACGACCATCACGCCCATTAATCCCCTCCCTCTATCTACGAGTGCATACGAATACAATAAAAGTACATAATTATATCTGCAAACTACGGTAGTACCTACTTCCAAAAAAAAAAGGTATTTTATAGTGTATTTTGAATGTATATATAAGTAAATATTTTTAATCCTTTTCATATTTTTTATTCGTTGTGAAAAAGTACGTTTTTTAATTCGTCGATCGAATTTTTCAATGTATTTCTAATATGAAGTGTACACAAACAAATGTCACGACTACGTATCTGAAATCAAAGCAATCGCAGAAAAAAAAATATTTTTAGTGTCTGTGACAAAATATAATTATCGAACGTACTATATAATTATTTAATAATTATAAGTAAGTATATAATTAGAAACACACTATTGACTAAATATTTAAGTCAAGGAAATTTTAATTTGATTAAAATATAATAAAAATAAACAATCATTTCATATCAACACGCTGGGAAATTTTTGATTAAATCACTATTTCAATACTATATTGGCTGTAAAAAATCGAAAAAGTTATTTGTTTTTCGGGGGAATAATTTTATTATAAATAGAACAAGTGATATTTATATATCGATCAACAATTGATCTAATTTTAATCGTCCTACTTAGCAGTATTTAATTGATTAAAAAAAAATAAACATTTTAGTGCATTTAACTTGTTTTAAAAATTTTCGGAGTTATTGAAATATTAAACTGGATGGTGTATATATTGTTACAATACCATCAAATATATTATATTATTCAGTATTATTTTTTTTTTTTAAATATTTAAGTATGATTTCTGAGGTTGTGCGTGTTGATGCCGGATGGTCGTGTTTAGTAGGTTTAAATTTGAGATTGAACTTTTATTTATTAATATCATTAATAAATAAAAAAAAAATTATAGTTTAAAAAATCAATATTTTTTTGATTTTGGGTGGATCCAGTATCTTTAGACCTTCCTCCTACTCCCCCCGTAAATACGCCACTGTACATAAATGTAAATTAAGGATTATGTTACAAATTTGTACATTTCGAGACGTATAAGAAGAGAACTGCAAAGTGTGGTAAATCGTTTAAGATTCGATCGACTCGTTTAATTCTAACGAACAGTCAAACACGCTATTGTTTTGATGATGATAAATTGTACGCGCCATTGCGGTATATTAGAGGTTAGGTTAATACCTGTATTCAAATTCGCTTACGCCCGGGTGAAACACTACACCGGGGCGTTGATTTACACCACTTTATCATGTATTTAAAAAATAAATGAACCGTATCAAATTATAAAGTCTCCTACAACCGTCTAGTCGATGAGGCATTTTGTAGAATTACATTCAATATTCCCCTCAACTGTTATACGACTCCTCGCCTTTTAGCACGAAATTTTCGGTGTGCAAAACATTCGAATATTCGGTTGAACACTTATAAACGCCCCGTGTAAACATAGGTATTATTCATATTTCATACTGGTTCGTAGACACAGCTGATACACGGTTTCGTTTCATATTACGCAAAATACACAGACCATACGGGATCGTTGACGATGATGAAAACAATAACCATCGTCAGTGCCATTTTTTACGAATTTTTTTCTGTATGGGAAATCCTGAATGGTAATATTATTTTATCGGCCATAAAAGCTTTTCCGAATTTCCGTCATTAGTCCGGAGTTACTCAAAAATAATTCTGATGATCCACAATATATTGTATAATGTATATGGGTAAACATTTTTTATTTTATTTTCAAGAATTTTAATTAAAATCGTTTGATGTAAGAATGATATGCTTGTGAAAACGCTATCGGCTGATCCGTCTTTAATATATTTGGAAATACCCGATCCTTTAGCTTTCGTGATTGTATTTTTTTTTTCTCCGGTCACACAAAGTTTTGTATTTGATGTAGACTGATCTACTGGTCATAGACAGAGTTCATTAGTTCTTAGACTATTTATTCCTATGTTATCCCATTATTTTTAATACCGGTTTTTGCATAGCTATTATTTATTTCTGTTTTAATATCCGAATATGTAATTTTTCAAATTAATTCTCTATCTGGATTTGACGTTGCTGATATACCAATCATTTCGTTTTGTGTTGTGAAGATAAGTGCATATGATATCCATAGTAATAGGCTAATTTGTTTTATTTACGTGTTAACTGCGTTAAGTAATTACCTGATAACAAGGTTAATTACTGTGTAAAAATCTGAGAGAGTTGTTTATAGTGTACAACAATTCTACGGGAGGAAATTCTATTGTTTTAAATATAATTTACGATTCAGTGGTGAATATATAGATTTATTTAAATTTGTTTAATCAGTCGTTTTTATCCAAAATGTATGGATTTATAAACAAAATAAACAAATAAAGAAACAAATAAGTTATTGTATACTGAAGATGATAACATAGTTATCGAAATACGTATTTACAAAATAAAAGTAAATCATATTCTTATGGAATTGAGCTTTTTCATTTTATTATTAGGAAATCCACAAGTACTCAAATTATAAACAAATAAATTGTTATTTATAATATAAGGATTATGTACTTATTGGCTTATTGATTATAATAAAACATCTTGAAAATATTAGGCAAAAAGTGTTAAAATTTAAAAACTATCAATTTTTTCTAGATAAATATTAATTTATTTTTATTAATTTTAGTTATTTATTTTTAACAATATATTAATATATCAACAGTGCTGAGCATAGATAACTTAAGATTTATTAAGACAAGATAAAATACAATTAATGAACATGTATTTAAATAAAGATAAGAAATAATTGAAATTTATATTATCTATAAAAAGATAAAAGATATACACTATTTATCTGCATAAAATTAAATATAAATAATGTTTTTCATCATTTTTTTATATTATATTTTTATAAAGTATTATTTTAATATAAAAACATTAATTTTATAACAAAGTCGTTTAGTATAAATGTATAAAATAATTACTACAATTATTCCATAAATATTCTTAAAATTGATAATATAAAATTTCTAAATTCTTCGAGCGTGTTACTAGTTTTCTATACATTTCGAAAGTACCTATTATGATATTAATTGGTTTGAAGTATACTCTATACGTACCTACGTATTATACTACTTCGTATGAAAACCTAAAACGATGTATTTTTTCTTCTTCTCCTTCGCCTTCTCTCCTAACTATTTGAGTTTGACCATCCTAGTCCTACATTTAAATTTAATTCTATATCCCACGCCATCACCCCCCCCCCCAATCACAATTTCGGTCTTCCTCTGATCTTCTTTCCATCGATATACATTTCTTTTACTAATCTCACTGCCTCTGTTTCTTCCCTTCTCAATACATGCCCGAGCTTCCACAATCTATTCTCCATCATTTCGTCATTTATCGAAGCTACTCTTCTTATATCCTACCTCTTATACGTATACTCATTCCTTGTTTTGTTCTCTCTAGTCACTAAGCTCATTTACCTTAACAATCTGTTCAATATGCATATTCAATATGTTCAATATTCATTGCAGATCTCACTACTGTCTTGTAAAATTTACCTGTTATCCTAATATAGATATTCTTTTGCCATACAACATACCTGACGCTTTTCTCCACTTCATCCATCCACACTAAACCCTGCATTTCATATCCTCTTCGAAGCTCCATCTTTTTGTACAATAGGCCCTAAATACTTAAACCCCTCCACCTCACCCACTACATATCCTTGCTCAACTTTATCCCCTACCCTTCCCTATTCCCCCTGTATTCCCTTTTACCAAAATTATACTCTATATATTCGGTTTTACCCCTGCTTATTCATGCTTATTAAACATTAATCCTTTATTATCAAGAACTTCTCTTCAACGACGAGTATTCTTTAAACTTCTTCAAGTTCAAACCATTCACTTTCTCAGGACTAAAACTATGTAGGTATACGTTATTTCACGAGAGGTGTGTTTCTCCACCAAAATCGTGTTCAATTTTGTTGTGCTTTTATTTACTTAAATTAGTTATTAGGATACCAACCTCGTAATTAAAATTAAAACATAAAATACGTAAGTATATACATTTTTCGAATAATCGTATTACTTAATAAAAATCGTTTCTTGACCTAAAGCAGGATAGTATATTTTATTTAAAAGAAAAACCAATTAATTTAGCTGGGTAAAACTATCGACGTACTACTATGTTTTATTATAGAGTTAAATTTCTGGCAATATATTATAAAAATTGTATAATTTCATTATTTAGTATGAACCCGAGTAAATTACGGCTACCAAATTATTGGACGGGTTTGGTAATTATGTTTGGCGTGCACCGGACGTCCAGGCGCCACAAGCGAGAAAAATATCGTACGACTACACTCGTTTGCTAGTCGGGGTCGAACCGCATTTCGACCACTCGATCACGGTCGACACCCAGCCGCGTTATATTATATCTTCGTATTATCATTGTTATAACAGACATTCGTATTTTATAATAAATTATTTCCCTGTAATGAAAAATAAAAATATCTAGATAAATGTACTTAGGTAAATGCAATTTTTATCTAAGATTCGCCATTATTTATTTAGATATAGGATAAAAGATGAGTAAAAACGGTCTAGACAATGGTCAACACTGTATATGAAAACCGGGATACGCGCGGTTCATCGCTAAAAATATTGTATTTTCGTGGCAATCCACTTTGTTCCGCTGCGGAATATTACGTAGCCGTTCGTCGATTTCGTATACACAAATCGTACGTTTTTCACTTGTTCATAAACCATTAGATTGTTATGCTTACCTATATAATATGTACGCGGGAAAATCGGACATGTACGTTACGCGTTAATCTCTGACCGAGACAAACAATGATGGAGAGATGTGTACACACATATATTGTATATTTTATAAAAAAAAAAAAAAAAAAAAACCAAAAAAAAACCAAAAAAATTTAAAATGAAAAATAATAAAAATAACGTGTATACCGGGCGGAAAGAAGTTGAGACAAGAATACGGTATATACGGTATTATATATTACCTATATATTATATATATATATAGGAAAAAGATACACAAACCGATTCCCCGGAGGTTTGACGGCGAGTGTGTGGGGCAAAGGACGCCGCCGGTGACAGGGGTTTTAGCAAATCTGTCCGGCCGAATTATCTACCTCGGCGGGGGGTGAGGGGCGGCGGGATGTATACGCGTACGGTCTCCCCCGCCCGTCCACAATCGTCAAAAAGACACCGACCGCGCGCGGACAAGGGTGAGGGGGGGGAGGAGGAGCCGTGAAAGTAACATGTGCGCGCGCGCGCGCTCGCGAAGGTTCGTTATGTTTTCCCGAGCGGCCGACTCGACCGGTCGGACGCAATATATAAATTGCTCGGGGGCACACGGATCCGTCCGATACGGGTTTCCCCAAAGGCACATACCGGAGTCGGAATCGCAGGTGGCGCAGGAGAAATGCATGTTGCACTGTGCGTCCGTACATTATACGTATTTGATGGTTTATATAAAGAGTGTCTCTTCGTGTACGTATAACGCTGTATTATTGTAAGTGTACAAACAACGTTAAAATGTCGTACGATTGTCAACGGTCAGGGACGTGTTTGAGAGGCGGGCCGATAGGAGCGATATCGTCCCCGTCCCCCCCCCCCCCAAAGTCCATATGATATCGGGGATACAAAATTAGACAGTTAATTAATTATATAATAATACCCCAGTACACTATAGTCCTATGAGAACCGGTATTAATTACTATAATTTCGTCAAATGACCAAACAAATTTTGGTGATAATGTGATAAATTAATAAAAATGTGACATAATATGTAGGTATTTTGTGTAATAAAACAAATTTAAATTGGTCGTATTCAACGTTATCTAGTGGTGAATTTTACTAGTGCGATATTTTCAATTAACTGATAAGCTAAGTGTTTACCCATAACCTATGTGTATATAATATATTATTTTAACCGTCAACTGAAAATCAAATTTGCCATTGTTTGTATGAGTTTTGGCATTTGGAGTTTTCCATTGTATTATTGTAATAATTGTACGTTTATTAGTTACTATTATGAATATACGCAAGAATAATATGCTAACAAGTTGGCTGTAAAAAGAGTCTAAAAGTAAGAAAACCTATATAAAATGATGATCTAGATACGAGCCTGCCAACGGTTTATACACGTGCATACAGTAGTCGGTACGATTTTTTGGTCACAAAAAATAAAAATGGAAATATTATCCGATATGGAAGGTGGACATTCTGTCATGTCAGAGAAAATGAGACGGTAGATCGAGCGACAAAGAACACAGTGATCGACATCGGCGATGAAACTAAGGAGATGTTACACCCCCTCCCCTACCCCTGGAAAGTATTCGGCGAAACCAGAAAGTTTATCATTTTTTTTATTTTTTTTTTGGCTTATTTACATTTCATTTCAAGATCTTAAAGTGGGCATTAATGAAGAAAGGAATACAAAAGTGTGTGAACGTTATTGAAGATATGTATGAAGGGTATAGTAAAAAAGTGGGAGTCTGTGTGGTGAAACTCAGGATTTTAGGGTTAGGGTGGGAGTGGATCCGGGTTTAGTTGTTTCGAGTCCTTACTTATTGTCCCTGGTAATGAATGAAATAACAAAGGGTATACAGGGTGAGGTACCGTGGTGCATGCTGTTTGCAGATGATTTCATCAATTGTTACTTAATGTTAAAATATGACCGCCCAATATGTCCTGCTTGTGGAACTCGTATTGCAATCAAACAAATAATGACAGATTGTCAAGAATACTCCGATTCCAGAATTTAAGCAAAACTTCCCGAAGATTTATCTGAATCACTTGGCTAAAAACATTTCAGCACTTGTAGCCACCATCAACTAAGTCATTAACTTGTAATATTTTCAAATGATTTTCAATTCCCTATATTGCCACAGATTATAGAAAAATAAAAAGAATAAAATTAAATGTGCTAGCTGTTTAGACGAAAACGACGACGACAAAAATTTGAGTAACATGGTAAAGGCACGGTTTAGTTAAAATAGGATAAAATATTTTCGCTGTAATTCCGTACACACTGGTTGTAAAGTCTTGACGTTTTAACATAAAATATATTTTAAATACAATTTATACGTATAAAATAGTTTTTTCAGATTTCGGCTATTTATAGCATATTTTAATATTGAAATGTTTTGCCATTAAAGAGTTAATTATAGATTTTAAGACTTGAAAATGTAATATTAAAAGTACATCATTCTAAAAAAATTCCCCAAATATCGGTCACACGAATTTTTTTAACAGTTATTTCAATTTTTAAACAATATGTATTATTTCAATGATGAATCACTCGGGAATTAATCTACAATTACCCTACTAGTTTCGCCTCTGAATTTACTCAAAAATATATTGTAATATCAAAAATGAATTTTCTACGGACAGCATTTCTAAAGAGATGTCCCGTGTAAGTGATTAGTGATTCTAGCGCCGCTCTTGGTCGAGTATAAATTGAATTTTACTATTCTGTGTTGTATTTATTTTCGTAAACCGTAATCATTAGCTTAAAAACGGCTGGAAATTGAATATAGGATTTAAAATCATGTCATAGTGATATATTTTTGCATACAACTCTCCAGCATTAATCTTCGTAGTGTTTTAGTTTGGATATAAGTAGAATTTCAAGACTTTGAATTTTCGCTAAACATTTATTTTTATTTGAGAATAATACGATTTAAAATGTACAAAATTAAATTTAGTAATATTGTCGTGCATCATTTGTACATCAAACATAAAGATATAAAAATTTTATTTTATTTTTTGAATTAAGATTTAACCTTATTAGAATTTATGTAGAAATAATAGTATTACAGAACAGAATATCAATATACCTACGTATTTAGCTCGTATTCCATCCCTAAATGTGCACTTGACACACCAGACAACGAAAAAAAACATAATTACCTTAAATCATTTCCACAAAGTAAATATTTTTAAAACGTTATTTTACTACAACACGATTCTATAATGAGATATGGAAACTGTAATTCCCTAAAATTAATGGTATACGTGCATTATATTAAACATGCCACTAAATATCGGTCCCGTCGGATTTTCTATCCTCGCAGCATCCACATGCATATATACGGTTATCCGGGAATGAATGGACCATGTTTTATTTAGGGATTCACACTACTGTGTAATTATTATCGTTAAGTCCATTATATACGTGTATATAACGAATAACCCGAATTCGAGAAAACGCGGGTCCACTTGCGATACGGTTTCACGATTTTCCGAATGACGTTTGCAAATCTAATTTACAAAAAAAAAAAAAAAAATCACGCGTCGTCCTTTCAGACTTTGTGGAATTCTGCCGATTTATATGCTGATTATAGTTTTTATCGCTGTTTTCAATGGTTTTAGTTTTAGGATTAAAAAGAATACGAGAGGGCTGTTCAAAAAACTAACGGACATTTTGCAATTCAAAACAAACGTTTTATTTTTAACAATTTATTAATCTTTCCTACTTCAAAATAAGTTCGAGAGTTCACGTGCTTAGACTTTGTTCAATATTTTTTCCGTTTATTGGAGTATTTTCCAAAAACCTCCGTTTAATATGAAAACAATACAGTCATCATATTACTCTTGGTCTCCTTTGTTGATTCTAACCGGGGGCCGTTAGATGGTATTTTTTAGCCACGAACTTGTATAAAAGTCATAAGTGGACTTGGGGAATTATGAATAGAGGACTTTTACAAATATTTGGACTAAAGCCGCCTATTTTGAAATATATTTGTTTTAATAGTTGAAAATAAACGATTTATTTTTATTTTTTTTATTTACACGAATGGTTTCATACTTTTGATCAGATCTCGTATGTTTAGGAAACAAAAAATAACCCCCAAAAAATGTTATTATACATGTATTATATAATATTATATATATATATATATATATGTAAATTCGACGAGTAGTTATAGTGTGTTTTAAATTTTTAGTACAAATCTCGTTTATAACTAAATAGTAAATATATATGAAATAAATACGATATTTTGCGTTAAACGATTTTATACACTACCTACGTAAAAACGAGTAAAATTTTCAATCTTTTTTAAGAGAACGTTTCAAAATCACGAGATCTGAGCGACAAATTTTATGTGAACAATTTAGTAAAAAGTTTGTATAAAATACAAAAACTTAATAAATGTATTCATACGTTTTATGTTCCTTAAAAAGTAATGAAATAAATTTCGAAACTTTTGAACTTTTATATGACCGTTACTTTTTACTTTTTACTTTCAAACGAGATCACGGAATACTGTAGTACGATATACTATTATGGACAATATTTATTTTGAAATGCGCGTAGTTGTTTTTTTTTTTTTTAACTATTTTCATAATGTAATCATACTCGATGGGTAGTAGGTATATATATGTATATACCTATATTATTATGTTGTATCCTATATCGATCGGCATGAAATGTACAAAATATACTTCATCAAACGTTATAAAGATCGGAATTTAATTTCACTATTTACTAACGTCAAGTTGCGAAGAGACGTCACGACAATATATTATTATTTATATATTTATATATGCTCGTTCAACGCCGCATAATATAAATATAGGATTGAAGTGAAAATAATGGGTCACATGGGTACACGTCCCAATATAGGACGACGAATCATAAATTCGTAATGTCTTAATTTGAAGTTTGCGTTTAACTCATTTTCATATAGTTTTAGTTGGAAGTCAATTAAACACTATATTATTATTATATAGAATAGCAACATAACGTATGGGATGTGACACGCCGGAAAGTTTTATCGTTAGAACGTTTATTAAGCTCGGATGAGATAACAATTGTTGTCTACCGACTTACTGTCTAGTGAATAAACATTAGATAGGTATAATAAATACGTTCCGAACTAACGTCTATTTCACAGTCCCTTTATATTTTGCATTACTATTATCACTTTATAATAAGTACTTCATTTTTATTATTTAAAGATATGATTTATTATTTATATGATTTTTACATTAAAAAATATTACCTAGGCCGTACAAAAGTGAGTTTCATAGTTAAAAGTTGAAATGTATAGGTTATATAATAATAGTCAAATAGCTACTTTTAACATAACGGTTTAACGAGTTACTTCTAAAATCTACTAGGTAACCGAATAAATTAATGACTGACGAGTTATCGCTTGTAAAGTATAGTTACTGATGAAAGTAATTTTATTTAATTATTTTATGACATAAATTGTTTTCGTTTTTTTATGTATTTCTTCTCGTCCGATTGTCATAATGGTCGTCGTACCGAATATTTTAATTCGTGACCGTAGATACACAAATTGATTATCTATTGTATTATGATATAATAATACTTTATACATCAAAATATCAATAATACAATCTTATTATTAAAATTCAATAAAAAATTTCTGGAATAAGTTACACGTATATTGTAGAATGTAGAATAACAATATTAAATTTGATTTATTAGAAATAGAGAATATTCATATGTTATTAAAATACGAAAATATTTATGCATAAGTTAGTAATATTAATATTATTATTTATTATATTTTCCACATCATAATTTAAACTTATTATGTTGACATTAATATAATTTTTTTTTCTCATTGTGTAAAAAAATTACAAAAATGATCAAATTTGTTGCCAAAAATTTTTTTTCGAATACAGAAAAAATATGTAAATTATCTGAGATAACCCATAAAATATCATAATAGATCCAAAATATGTAAAAATATATAGTTATATCGACAATTTTGAAATAAAATTAGTTTCATTTCAATTATAATAATGAAAATCATGCATATTTTTTTATCAAACTAAAACAATGTAACTCATTTAAAATAATGTATTTATATATAAATTTATTCTCTTCATATACCTGAACTTCAATTTATTTTTAAACACACTATTAAGTTAATTACCTAAGTAATTTTTTTACTAAAATTAAAAACTTAACTTGATTATTTTTTGTTATTTAACTAACTTAACTTAAGCTTGTTTAAAAATAAAGTTACTTGCCCAACATTGATTATTATTAATTTTATATTCGATGCAACAAATTTGTTGTTTTGTTTTTATATGACTTTTTGAAATTATATAATAAATTTGAAATACCTACCCAGTATGTTTTTTTTTTTTTTTTAATTAAATAATAATGTCTGAAATAAGATATAAGACACCTATTTGTATAGCTTATTTATCATAATAGTTTATTTTAAAATAATTTGGATATTAAACTATCGGTGCCTAATTCGAATTTAAAATTATAACCAATCCAAATCAAAAACCGCATATAGACAAAATAAATATGTGTATATTTTTAATAATATATAAAATATTTTTAAAAATTATTTTTAGTTTTTTTAATGTATACGAGTACAATAGTTTAAAATTATTATTTCACTATTTATTTATTTTTTCACTAAAATAATATCCCAACAAATAAGTTTGATATTAAAGCAATTAAATTAAATTTACTTTAAAAATGTATTAAAATTTTGTGTAATAAATAAAAACTTTTTTTTTTTGCACCAATTGGATTCTAAATATTTTTTTGTTCATCTTTCTCAAGTTTTCTCGCACAATTTATAGCTAACATCATTCAATTTTTAAACATACTTTTTTTTTGTGTAAATGAAATAATACCTACCTACATATATATATATATATATATATATATATATATATATATAATACGTGTGTGTGTATTATGTGCTAGCTTTCAATAAAATTAAAATGGCAAGATGAGAATTAATAAAAATAAAAATAAACGCAAGGTTTCTTTACCGATAAATATAACATAATAGTTTCGGATGCGGTTATTTAAATGCGAAGTGAAAACAACTTACGAAGTCAACAGCAAGATTTGATTTTCAAGAGGAACAAGTATTATTATGCGTGTGGCAACCACTCGAAAAACGGTATTATATAAAGTCATACGATAAAACAAAAACTCTTAACTGGAATTGGAATTTTCAAAAATATAATAATCGGGGACAACGCGTACAGAGCGAATATATTATTGTTAGATACAAACCCCAGATTAATAATAATGTCACCGAAAGACTGAACGATTAAAGTTTTCCGAATGTATCACACTCTCTCTCTCTCTCTCTCTCTCTCTCTCTGTCTCAAGATATGCGGAAAAAAATAAAAACAAAAAAAGAACGACGACAAATTATTGTTGTTAGTCAATTCGGCGTAAATTTTAATATGTTGATATATATATATAAAGGTACTTTGTTGTTTAAGGATTAAAATGATTAACTGCGGTGTTAAATGTTAATTAGAAAAAATGATAGAGTATTATAGTAAATTAAATTTTCGACATCGTACACCGCCGCACTGAAATAACAAAAAGTTTTTAACCCACGAAAGTGTGTAATCCACTAAATTCCATATATAAATTTAAATATTTTCAACATATATACACACATGCACGTATAGGTTAAACTAAAACTTACAAACCACTTATGTATAACCTTTATATACAAGCCACACGCATACATACATACATACATACATATATATATATATATATATATATATACACTAATACACAGAGCAGTATATAATATAGGATTATAACTTTTTTACAAGAAGTAACTCAGGCACACAAACATAACAACATACACATGATACGCATATATGCGTTTTATACGTTTTATTGTAATTCGGTACCGAAACAGTATAGAGTTTATGCAAATAATGAAAAATAAAAAAAATAAAATAAAAAAACAACGAATATATACTCTCCTATATATATATGTTATTTTTATTATCGTTAAGCCATAACAACGACTTTAACGTAGTATTTATTAATAAGTACACTATATAAGTATATACTATACGGACGCATACAAACAAGAATGCGCATGTAGTATAAGTTAGAAATTGTGAGGGACAGTTTTTTTTTTTTTTTTTTTTTTTTATATACATATAAATAAAAGAGCTTGTACATGTTGTGTTTGGCTATATTAAATAATTTCATTTCAAAACAGTATGGCTCTAACCGCGCGTATAATCGAAATAAAAATAAAAATTTTGCAAATCAAAACTTTCGAGATTGGAAAAATAAACGTACTCGTACAATTTAATCCAGATACTAGGTATATATGATTACGATTGTATTACAGAACAACGGATATTACTCGGAGAAATACCTTGGGTATATATGGTACTAACAAACTATAGATTTATTAATTATTAACAATCCAATTTTTATCGAAGTTAAAAACATACATTATTGTTTCAATGAACATGTCTGTCTGTTTCATTATATCCACAAATATTGCCAACAAACTATTAAACAGAAATGTACCTAGAAAGATGCGTTATGCTTAATTCCATATCTCGCTACACTATTTTTGGATTTTAATTGCATTTTCTTTTCATTTATCTACAATAAAGAAAATTAATTACTCTAAACGCATTTTTAAAGACTTTACGTAATAAATGCAGTTTATTCAATTCTATTATTGATTTTTTTTTTATGGCATTAATATTCAATCTCAATTATATTAAGTTATTCATTCGCAATCTATTTATTTCTGTAATTTTGCTCAAATTTTAAATACAAATTTAATAAACCTATAAGTAAATATATATCGATATCAAATTGCCGCTATTTTGAAAAACTGGTAGTTTAAACTCTACAATATTGTACTAGTATAATGACAATCACCTATACCTACTTGTTATATTTTAGTTAATATGTTCTTTTTTATTATTATAAAATGGATTTTTTTTAGTTCTAGGAAAAAAAATATAAATTATTTTAATATTTTGTTTGTACTTTTTTGAATGAAGTGACTAGATAAGAGAAAATACAAAATTAGTTTATAAGAGGTAGTCTAGAATTACAGGCTTTAACAGTAGACAAAATGAGAGAGAATAGATTGAGATTGATCGGGCATGTTTATGAAGGGAAGAAACAGAGACAATAAAATTAGTAAATGGAATGTATTTTGAGGGGAAGTGAGAAATATAATAGAGAGTGATTTGATTTTGGTGATTCCAAATAATCGAGAAAGAAGGTGAAGGAGAATAAGTGAAAATAATTTGCTAATGCTTTAATTAAGCCACCGTTTTCTAATTTTAATTCATTAAAAATAAATTGTAAATTAAATTATTTTAAGTACATTTTTTGGAATTAATAGTTTATAAACGCATACCATAATATAATTCGGTCCCTATAGTTATAACGTATGTCTTATACTGGGCAATAAATAACTACTATCAAACATGAAAAATATTGTCTAAAGATTGAAAAAATATGTTAATATATAAATAAAATTGGAATCTGAAATATGACTAAACTAAATAAAAATACAAAATGATGGCAAAGAAAATTGAACTCTGAGACTACAATATTCTATTCAGTTTTTGCTATCCTGCTGTGGTCAAAATAATTCGATAAAATACGCATGACGCATGTATATGGTATCATTAAACTTTGAAGGACACTATATTTTATCGTATCGTAGTTAAAAAGTTTTCTGTGATTCACGTTATTCCAATTGTATATACATACTTGTGAACCGTCATTCTCAATACTTACTATATAATATAGTTGGATCAAAACTGAGAACGACTATGTATTGAAAAACTGTGGAACCCTGCACGATCGAGCAGATATGACCAATAATAATGAAATCCAGAAGCTGTCTATTGTACTGAATTTTATCGACTTCGAGAGGTAGATAAAGATTATAGATTATAGATTTCAATGTTAGTAGTATTAAAATTAAACACAATTACATATAACATACGAAATTGATAAAAGTCATATGTTTGAATTTCGATATTAATTAATTATAGTAAAATATAAATCATACGAGAGGTCTTCGATGAATACCCAGACGAAAATTCTGACCGAAAAACTTTTAGTGTTATCAATAATATTCATAATAAATTAAAGATAATTTCCAATATTTTAGTATAGGTACAATTAAGTGGTTATCTCAATCCAGCTGTTTTAGTGCATGTTATAAGTTAATCGTATCGTACAAGTCCACGAATTTTGTTATGGACGTAATAGAAAGGCAACATTTATGTGTGAAATTTTTTGTGAAAAATGTTAGTGAAACACTTGAACTTATTCAACAAGCTTTTAAATATAATACTAAACTTTGGAAAACATTTTTTAAGAGATTTTATTGTTTGAGGAAAGAAGGACATCTATTGAGGACATCAATGAATGATCTGGTAGATCGTCGACCGCTAAAACCCCGGTTAAAATAACTGAAACTATGGTTTCGGTTTGTGAAATTATTTCAAATTCTCACTTATTATTGAGTAACAATAAGAAAAATTGCGAAAGATGTAGAAATGTCTTACAGTTATTGTCAAAAGATATCAAACTAAGATTTGGGATATGAGCCCTCGGGATGGCCAAAAGTTTAGAAAATCAATAATCTGAAATGGTAAAGATAATACCCAGGCTCACTATGTACATTGTATCGATTAGTTATTATATAATTATTAATTATAATTACTGTCAGATAAAATAATTTTTTAAAAAATTTTAGTAAAATATTTTAAACAGTTAAAACTCTATTGAGTTACTAAAATAATAATAAAGTGAAATTTTCAAGTTTATAGCACTTATTATTTTTAAAATAATCGATTTCGGCGGTCGCATATTTACTATACATTTTCCAGAAGTTGTTTGGTATTTTTTTCTTACTTTAATACTCAATATATATTTAATATATTTGCTTACGCAGAGATATGTTTGACATCTGCCTCATATTTATGTACGCTTTAAAATAAAAAGACCAATTTTTTTTTGCTCTTAAACTTTTTAGTCGTCCATTTTTAGACCGTTTCTAATCATTTGACTCTCGGGGCCATCGCCTCCCTAGCCCCAAATACGGTACTACGCTTACTAAATAAAATATCCTACTAGGATATTCGAAAAATTAAAAAAAAAAGTACGCGTATTTGGATTAAAATACTTTTTAGGTATTTGTAAAATACATTTTTTAGAAGTATTTTAAAAGTATTTCTCCCGATATTGCTAATACTATTTTTTATGGATATTTTAATAGATATTTTAAGTATTAGTGTTTAAATAATTGTTTTAATGGATTTTTTAAGGCTGTATAAAACAGGGGTGTCCAACCTTTTTGAGAAGACTGGGCCACATTAAGCGAGTAAAAGTTATCTATAACTTATTTTCTTTTTTTTAAAAAAAAGCTCTATTATATGGAGTGAATTGATTCCAAAAAGTGGAAATCAACAAAAATAATCGTCTAATATGTAACGTATGTCCGTGCTATGGCTATCGGATTTCAATACCGATAACACATTAATAAATATACTATTGTACCAATATAAGGTGATAGGTATCTTAATTTAATTTTTATTAATTTGTTTTTCTCATAATATATATATAAGTAATTGATGGTTTTGAAATTGACGTGAGAGCCTCGTTAATATCTACCGCGGGCCGCGGGTCGGACACCCATATAAACTATAACATATATATTATATTATAATGAATGATAAAATTAGCAACTCTAGAACATTAAATAACGGCCTAGCGCAAGGCTCGGTATTAGCACCTTTATTATTTAATGTCTATATAGCCGACCTCCCATTGGCTCACTCCATTAAATTCGCATACGCAGATGACCTAGCTATCGTAACTCAACACAAAGACCTCAATGAAACAGAAAGGATACTCACAGACGATCTCATCACTCTAGGTAACTACTTCCATGCCTGGAGACTAAAACCTAACACCAGCAAAACCGAAGCGTCCTGTTTCCATCTCAACAATAAACTCGCTAGCGCTAAACTAAACATAACTTTCAACGGAGACGCTCTAAACCACAACTGTCACCCCAAATACCTTGGCATAACACTGGATCGCACACTCTCCTTCAAAACTCATCTCGAAAATACTGCCGCCAAACTTAACTCCAGGAATAATTTAATACATAAACTCTGCGGTACATCTTGGGGTGCTTCGGCTCACACTCTGCGATGCTCGGCTCTTGGTATGGTCTACCCAGTAGCTGAATACTGCGCATCCGTTTGGCTAAACAGCGCTCATGTGGCAAAAGTAGACACCCAACTAAACACTACCATGAGACTAATATCTGGCACAATAAAATCGACACCTACTCACTGGCTCCCAACATTAACAGCAATTGCTCCCCCACCACTTCGCAGAGCGAGTGCCTTAGTTAAAAGGCTCTCAAAAATAAATCTCAATCATGAACTGCCCATTAATAATTTTATTGACGATGCGACCAAAACAAGATTGAAGTCTAGAAACCCCCCACCAAAAACAGCTAAGGACCTAATCAACGCAAACTTTGACATGATGACGCAATGGGAACAGACGTGGGCAGCCGCGGCAGAGAACGCCAACATTCTAGATAACATATCACTAGGACATATACCCACAGGATTTGACCTACAGCGAAATCTGTGGTGTACACTCAATAGAATACGAACCTCGCACGGTAGATTTGCAGACTCCTTGCACAAATGGGGCATGAGAGACTCACCAGAATGTGACTGTGGAGCAGAGAAGCAAGCCATCTACCACATAGCTTTTGTATGTCCTATCCACGCCTATCAAGGTCCCAGAATCGACTGCCTCACAACCCCTCCAAAATTTATTAAATGGCTGGAGGAATTAGAACTAGATCTCTAATACCTTACCGTTACCTTATTAATATTACTCATATTTTCTCTTATTTTACTTGTTTATTTTTATTTTATTCATCTGTTATATATTAATTAATTAAATTTATTGTACGTTACCATATTGTAACTCTAATGCATGTAACCGCAAACCATACGCTAAATAAAATAAATACCTTGAAAACATTTTTTCAACATTAATCACAGGCAAACTATTTAAAGATTTTTAAAGTATGAAATATCTGGTCCCGAGTCGATGGACTTCGATTTTGTACAAAATACTGTCAAAACTATTTCCAACACATGGAGGCAGAATCCAAAAAAAAATTTCTTTCTCATTTTTAATCTAATATTGCACCTAAGCATCGTTAAATCTTCCTATATTAGATTCAATGTTATAAAAACCAAATATAACGTATTCATCCCTTTATAATTAAAACAGAACTAACTTAACAGAAGTAGAATATGGAGGAGTGACTGCATTGACGAACCCCAGTAAAAAAAAATTAACAAAAATATCGAGTGATCCTGTATCGCGAGTAAGGACAACTGACGTGAATATGTCAACAAAGTTTTAAAAGAGGTGGCTTAATTGTCATTGATGTTGGAATGGAATGAAGGAAGATAGGAAATGAACAATAAATTAATTCTCTCGTAAAGATTTTGTGAAGCGATTTTGTGATATTATATATAATATTATACAAGAAAAACTTTTAATATACCTTTGCTAATTACGTAAATAATTATATGTTTAGTTTAGATATTATCTTTAAAAGAAGGGAATTCAAAATTTATTGTCTTATAAAATTTAGATGAGTTTTTTTCATGGTTACTCCTATTTTTATACACAAGTACAACAAAAATATTCTGTGCCAAATGAACGAGATTTCGATATGTCGGGATTTTTATTTGTCGGGATTTTTAATTCCTTCCATTTATAATATAATCTTGGTAACTGAAAAAATATAAGTAAAATCAATACTATCATTCCTTTAAAGTACTAAAATTAAGTTTTTAAAAACTCGCACTCCCCCCCCCCCACTTAGATTACCTCTAGATCCGCCAAAGCTTAGATTAGTTTAGATACATCTTGGCACAAGTATTGCCATATACGATTTTGAAATCGGTACATCTTGTTATTATTTCTATTTCAATATAGGTATGAAAACTATCACGTTGTTTATATAAAATAATTTATTTTTAAATAACTAAACACTTATTTGGGCAGTTTTATTTTTACATATTCAGGGAAATCAATACTATAAATCGAAGTAAACTTATTGCAAAATAAAAGTTATTTGCTAAATAAAAATTTAACGTTACATTATTTTACATTATAATTTTACGATTTGTTTTGTATATTCTTAAAAAATTACAAAGAATAAACAACAAAAAAAGACGTGAAATTCGACTACTTCCAGCACAAAACACTTCCGATGGGGTGGGGAAGTATTTTAAAAATCTTATGTTCAATTACTTTACATTACCACTCCCATGTTGAATTATAATTAATTTTTGAACTACCATATATTTATTTTGTGTGCTTAAAAAATTAATATAAAAACAAAAAAAAAAAATATCAACGAAAATATAAGATAACAATAATATTATGTTAATTAATATATTGTTTTTACTTGCAATATGTGCGAAAAAAAAATATCATACACAACTATAATTTTCATATGACAACTTCTTTACAAGCGTTGCACATTTAAAACTCATAACCTTCAACATGTTGTTACTTACTAAATCAATTTATGAAATTATTATTTTACAATAATTGTTATTTATAACATTTTGTTTTCAGTTTTAAACAAGTTAGGAAAATCCCAGTTTTCGGATTAATAGTTCATTGATAGAAAATACAGTCTAATTAAAATATTAATATGGTAATGTGCAATTATCTCAGTAATTTTATAAGGGTACTGAAAAATTATCGAAAATATCAAAACATTTCTAAGTTAGAAATATAATAATGCTAAGATATGACATTAGTTCAAAATATTTACTTTATTAGTATAATGTTATAATAAATGTATTTTATGTTATTAGTCATTTGTAAAAATTAATAATTTGATCAACTCCCTAGCCCCTCCCCCAATCCACAGTAATATAATAAGTAAATGTGTATGTTATAACTAAATATTTATTATTCGATTAATACCTAGTATATTTTAAATCTACTAATCTAATAAATTTTTTTTAAAAAGTCTTAAAAAATCAATATCTACGATTTTTTTATACTTACCTAGCTATTTTGTGTTTAACTATTATTTAATTTTTTTAAATTTGCGGATTATACCAATACTTATGTAATTTTTGATTGACAATACCAAACATTATACAGGTATTTTTTTGGATTGCAATGATTGGTATTTGACTCATGAGAAGTTAACATAAAAATACTGGACGCTATATAGTCCTAATTGTGATGTGGTATATACTATATAGACCTGTATCTAGACCAATGTTAAATATTTATCTATATTTATTTTATCCTAAGATACAGTAAGCTGGTACAAATGAGGTTTATGTTTCTTGATTATAACGTTTATCTTTTAAGTCTATAAACGTTTTATTTGTTAAATATTTTTTAACGTCTAGATTATCCCACTATAAAAACCCAATAAAAACACAATTGGAAATCTTATAAAAGTCGATAAAGAAATAAAAGTATTATTTGCATTTAATTTCTATGTAAAATAATATTTATATATAATAACTATATAATAATTTTACCTAGTGTATTAATTATACAACTAAATAATTAGCTGTACTTATTTGTATTTGTTTTTATTATAGAATTTAAATATCCCAATTTCTTCGCAAATAAATATAGCTAGACTTCATCTCAATAGATGTTGGTATACAATATAATATATTAACAACTAACAAGTTCAGAAAGTTGAATTTTCTAGCGAGATAAATTCACAGTTTCTATCGATTTAATCGACTGCACTATATCTTATATTTCTATATATTTAACTTATATTGATAACTATTAAGTATAATAAATAGTACAATTTATTATTTAAATACTTATTATAGAAATATATTTAAATATATAATATATTATTAAGTGGTATTAAGGGCAGTCTGATGGTAGTCAATTGGCCCAGGGGGAAACAATACAATAATCAGCCCAAAATCTGTGGTGTATTAATCACTTTGAAAAACGGAAAATAAGAAAAAATAAAACTTACTTATTTTGTGAAGAGTAGTGTTTCAAAATATATATATATTTTTTTTGTTTGTTAATGATATCAATATATCATAATAATACAAATGGTCAATAATTTCCAAAATAAATCTGAGTTATAATAAACGACTGTTATCTATGTTCTCCACGACTGTGGAGTGACATCAGAAAATAATTACATGATTAAATGGCCACAGGCTGCATTGTGGGCGCATCCGTAATTCACGCCTGGTATAGGAATTAATGAACATTTTTTTCAATTTTATTTAAGTAATAAATATCAATCATTTTTAATCACAGCCTATTATACATTTTATAGATAATATGAATGAATAATATAATATTATGTAAATATGTACACTTTGAACATTATTATTGTTTATTGTTAATTTATACTGTAATAAAATTTACCAATATCAATAGTTTTAAATTTTAATGTGGACTTTGTCAATGAATTGATTTATAATACCTATTTTATTTAGTATATTACAAAAATATTAATCAGGGGTGGTTTAATGTGTAAGTACTATTGTTTTGTTTTTAAAATTTATAATATTTATTTAGGTATTTGTTTTAGTTTTTGTTATTTATAATAATATTAATTATAGTTTCTAAATGTTATGTTATTTTATGTATAATTATTTTTTTTAAATTATTTACAGTATATTATGTTGCTCAAGTTTTTAAAAGATATCAAATATCAATATAAATATACTGACTTCATAAATGCGTGATGTTTTTCACAAGTGTGAAGATGACAAGTATAAATTATGTAAGAATATTTTTATTTGATATTTATTTAATTTTAAATAATAAGTAGATACCTAATTGTTTGAATCAGGTACAGAATATGGTATATTGAAACATAAATATATAATAGCACAAATTTCTTACTGTCATAGAATTGGATGAAGTCACGAAATAAATCAAAGATTAGTAAATAACTCTTAGGGAAACCGTGGGACAATAAGTAACTGGTCATCAAAGGTTCAAAAGATGCAACTGTAACCGTATGTGACCGTAAAAAAAGTGCTTGTAATTCAGTGTCAATGTTGAGCAATTCAAAATGTTGTAGTTATATAACTGTACAAACAAATAATTTAGATGGATATTTTTTAAATTAATAAACAAAAAATAGATAATAATAGTAATAATACAAAAAAAAATGTATATATACCCACCTATTTTTATTATTATTATATGTGTATTAACATATAATTATTATTTAATTTTTTATTATGAAATCAATTTTAGGTAGGTATTTTAAAAAAGTAAGATATTAAAAAAGAAAATCAGTGTTTTATTTGAGCTTTATTCACATTGACCACCAATCTTGGTAAATGACTTGAATGAACGGGGAAAGATCTAAATTCGAATTTAAAACTACATTTACCTAAATAATCGAATCATCTTTGTAAATAGCATCATTGACCAGGACAGAACATCATTTACCATTTATCTACCAATTATCATCTTTCACCGTATGGTATAACATATATTATAGTGAAATCTTATACATAAAATGGTAAAAAATGTATCCACATTTCCTATAAGAAGCCTCCCGCGACTATCATGTATTCCTATTCTATTTCCATTATCAAATGGTTCTCCGGTTATTTTCAGATTCTTCCGTTTTTCGTTCGTTATTATTCTAACTTTATTTCCGAGCCAGAGAAAAATCATGTTTCCAAAAATACCGTTTGACCGTTATCATGGAACTCTCAAAATTAGCTTTTGTAACCTTTGCTGATATTTTTCATATTCATAGCGCATATCGAATTTGCGATCCTTTTATGTACGGCAACCCTTCTATTGTCTTTGAATCATCCTCCTCCGGCCAGTACATTCATTTCAAATATTTGTATACCAATTGAATTACGGTGCAGGTTGTTTTTGAATTGTTAAAATACGATAAATTTTGACCACTGTAACTGTAACTTTATATGTATGTATGTAGACGAAATTGTAATACATTTTCTTATAATTTTTATAGGGATAGTTTTATTATTTAATATTAATTAGTAAATATCGTTTTACGTTACCTACGTTTGTTTGTTTTAGGTTATGTATTTATTATTATATGAATATTAAATTTAATTGTACATTATTAAATACCCTGTAATGAATTTATATTGGAACTTTTTTTGGACATTCGTATATTTCCACTTGGCAATAATAGTTGACAGTTATATAATAACTCGACAATGGTAAATCCGACCGACTAATTTACTAGGTAGTTTATACCTATATCTAAAGTTCTTATATTTCATTGTAATTTTATTTTTAACGCAGCAGAATAATACTCTATAAATAATGAAATGTATGTTAATAATGACGTAGTACAGTACAAATGTACTGCTCCGCTGCTTTATGAATGATTAATACTCGGGTGATATTCAGTGGATTGAAAATATTAAAACGTGAAAATATTTATATTTAAAAGAAAATTATATAATTCAAATCATTGGCCTCCAATTGAAAATTGATATATTATTAATTAAATAAAGGAGTTGATAAAAAATTAAAAAATATAAACAAATATAGTATAAAATATAACTTACTGAAAAATATTGTAAAAGGTTCTTTATATATCTCAAGATATAGCCTAACTCATGATAAAATAAATCACATAGATACATAATTTTGATACATAAAATATTTCAAAATATGATTTATATGAAATAATCATCGATAAATATAATATACATCAGTTTTCAATATACTCTAATACATCCCCTATTGTATAAACTCAATATAAATTATTACTTATTATAATATAAAATATTTGATGCTGGAGAGTATTTAATCGTAAAATTAAAAGATCATAATTGGTAGGTTACAATAGTGAAGAAATATGTATAAAGTATCTAATTGTTGCGTTTGCATGTATTGTATAATATTCTAAAATCTATATATTGATGTGTAAATAATTATTATAATTTTTCATATGGGTACTACTTATACTATCTAGAATGGTATACAAACCAAAATCATAATAATTAATAATAATATTTATTCAATGTCCTTACTGTACATGTATTAAACGATTAACAATTTTTAAAAAGATCCACAGATTGTAGTACTTGTTGAATATAATATGTATTAAAAATATTATATGCATTCAAATTATTATATAAATTAAAATTTGGGGGTTAAACGATAGTGTATTTGATATGTTACAAATTGGAACACGTTATTTTAAAAATATACATTCTATACAATTAAAAAATAATCAAAATTTAAATACCAAATTGCTGAAGTATAAAACATACGTTATATGTATAAAAATATAATAATTTATAATACTGAATGTTGTTAAATATTTAGATTCGTCATGAAACGAACAATTTAAAAAGTGATGGACGTCGAATCTTATTTTTCCGCGTTGGGCACATTGATAAAATATTCGTGTAAAAGTAGATTTCTCCACATTTATTTTTATTGGGATTTTAAATTGTTAATTATTGCTAAAACTATACACGTGTATATATATGTTGATAACTATAATATATACTTATAATTATTACTAATAAGCTCTTCTTGACCTAGAAAAACACTTTAATTTAAAATGCAGAATTATTTGTTACTATGTAAGAACTTGAAAGATTTTATCACAGGCATAAAGACATAGTAAGATTAACTCATAAAGATTGCTCGGATGTTATTGCTCAGAAATTCTCTAAACATATAATGTATAATAATATGTGCCATTACAATAGTTAAATATATTATTGTTTTTATTAGAAGACTACTATTACTCTCTTAATATTTCATAATATTGAAAAAATAAACATGTGCGCAATATAAATTTACAACTAACAACATAAATACTATTATACCGAACGTTATCACGTTTTGGCCAACGAAAATACTGCACTCACTATATTACAAATGAAAAAGAAAACACAATAAAACACGATAGAAATAACCGAATGAAATACAAGAATGATAAAATTCAATGTATTTATCTAAAAACTGCAAAACTCAAATAAATATAATTTATAATTGGTTTATTACGTTTTAACTAGAGATTTATTTTTATATCGATATTCAAGAAAATCAAAATTAAAATTATTTAAGTATTAATTTTGATATTTTATAGTCAGTATGTAGATTATAAACAGATAGACATCATTTATATATTGCCATTTCTAAATGTAATTATTTAGGTTAGTATTTTAAACGGTCTAATCGAAAACAAATCGTTTAAATAATATCTAAGTAATATTGGTATTCACATGCATCCTAAAAACACATTTCCTTTTATATATTGTAGTTCAAAAAAACTTTATTAAATAATGTATAAGTATACCGGTAGTTTAATGTATATACTATAATTATTTTACTCAACTGTTTAACTCTATAATATATACAATACTTAGGGCAAGTATTACAATCGCTGGTTACGTTCCGATCATTGTTTGACGGTCTGTAAGATGAAATAATCAGTATTACAAACTCCGGTTCATGCTCTTATTTATCGTTAGATGCGGTTATGATTACCAGCTAATATCCGCTGGTGACGAATTGTGTTGAAGCGTTAAAGCTTCTAATTGTCTGTTTAATTTTGTGTTTTTGTGATTGTTGTGATACTCTCATCAAAAATAATTATTTTAATGATAAATGTGAAACTACAATTGAAATTAAATTACTGCATCAAGAATAATATTAATGTTTATATATATTTGAAATAATTGATTCAGAAGATTATTCTGATATTGAGGGTGAAAATGAAGATAATTTTGTATAGCTTATAGTACTTGTGTATTCTTTAGACGTGCATAAGTTATTCGTTAACGGCCTGTCCATTTTAAAATATGAAGAGGTAATAAATTTTTGCATAGGTTTCAATAATTAAGAAAAGATATTGAACTGTTTATCCTGAATATAATAAAGGTAAAAATCATATCACAAACTTGTAAGTAGAAATGAAAGTGATTTAATATTCTTATTTGTTATTTAATAATAAAGAGTAAATAGTTTGCGATAATAACACGTGTATCATAATTTTACAGAAATTATGCAGTTACATCTGATCAAAAACTTTTGATGGCATTATCGTACTATGCTACTAGTTCTTTTATAGCAGCTTGTACGGATTTTGCTAGAATTCATAAAACTTCTACTGGAAAAATTATAAGAGAAGTATCAGAAGCCTTAACAGCGCTTAGACCAGAAACCATAATTTTTCCAACAACTGATGATGAAATATGTTAATACGGCAAGATTTCTTCAATATTGTAAAATTTCTATTATGCGTTGGAGCCTTAGACTGTACTCATATCAAAATTAGAACCCTAAATGTAATGATGAAGAAATATTTCGAAACAGGAAACAATTTTTTTCACTTAACGTACAAACTATTTGTGATTTATATTTACGTATACAGTATGTTGTTGCTAGATGGCCAAGTAGTAGCCATAATGTTAATATATTTCAAAATTCTACTATTAAACAACAATTTGATAATAAAACGTTCAAAGACTGTATTTTACAGGTTGACAGTGGTTACCCAATACAATCTTATACCATTACACCCTTGTTACAACCAATGGCAAGTAAAGAAAATATTTTCAATGAATCACAGATTCGTACTCAAAATTCTGTAGAATGATCATACGGTGTCTGGAAGAGTCATTTTTCAATATTAAATTTAGGAATAAATGTTGAAAATTAGGATATAGTACAAACTATGTACAAACAAACCGCAGTTCTGCTTAACATTGCTCGTCAGTTCAGAGATGTTGAGCCTAAGTAACTAATGAACAATAACATCTAATTAATGTGACATTTATTGATCAATAACCTTCTGTTATGAATATTAATTTAGGAGAAAATCAATCTGTTCATAAAATACCCTTTTAAAGTTATTTTAATACTTTACTGTAATTGCAATTATTGAAAGATTAGATTCTATATGAATGTGATGAAGTTATTATTGTATTAAGTTATAGTTGAAAAGTTAATTTTTGTTTAACTTTTTTTTAACTGTTTATTTAATTATAAGTTAATATTTAACTAGGATAACTTAATTAATTTTTTATGTATGTATAATTCATAATATTATTAAGGTTATTTAATAAAAAAAAAAAAAAAAAAATGCATGTTTTCTACTTTATTTATGAATTTGATGTAATAAAGGTGTATTTACTTTGGTATTATACTTGTATATATATATATATATATATATATATTTGTACTTTGTACATACTTGAAGTATGTATTAGGTTTTACTATTATTAAAACATTACCAAATTAACATTCTAGTTACTGATTGTGTTGGACTGTTATCTTTCTCCATATAAACGACTTATAATGATTAAAGGAATTTTATTTTAAAACAAGGTTACTGAAGCCTGAAGATAACAACAAAAAACAAGGTGAAAAAAACAATTAAAAAAAGGTTTAAAAGGTAAAACTATAAAAAAAAATTAAAACAAATATTTTTACAAAATTAATTTTTCATATTGTAGAGCTAGTATTTCCATTTCAGTAGCACGTTTCCCCATTTGATATCTTATTCGATCTTTCGTTACTTCTTTTAGTAATTCGTATAATTCCTTTTCTCTTATTACTTTTAGCCTCCATATTTTTCTTTTCACTTCTACCTCTTCCCTTTGAAAATTCGTTTCCGGCGCATTTAACGAAGCCTTTTTCTGTGCCTATAAAGTTAACTTGTCTTGAAAAATCATTCTTTTCTTTGACTAAACTGAAATTATTTATGATTCACATAGTTAATTATTAGTTATTACTTATTACAATAAAATAAACTGAGAATTACATAAATTATGTTCTCCTTTATTTCCTGCACCAGTCAGACTTCTTTTAGTTTTTTTGGAATACAATGGTTCAAATATTGGTTGTCTGAGCATTTGTCGAATATACTTTTTCCAAGAAGTTCATGATAAAAGTATATGAATATAAATTTAATAAGGTAGTTATAAATCCATAGATAAATCCATAATATAAATAAAATTAAAATACAACATAAATAATTTACCGGATTCAGTTGATTTATCTTGATCATCTTTTATATTTTCCATTTTAATTCTAGCAGCTTCTAAATCTAAATTATTATCAAATGCTATTTCTTCAACAAGTAATTTACCTTCTAGTTCATTGTTTTTAATAGCTATATCTACAATATCAAAATAATTTCTTTAAAAATGTAAAACATACAAAAACATGTTACCAGTTAATTCTTACCTACCTTCATGAAGCCTATCATCAAACTATTTGCTAGGTTATCCTAAAGGTCTTCTACCAAAAATAACTAGAACTCGTTTATCTACTGAACCATAATCTGCCAAATTAGTTTTCCCACCACCAGTATCAATATTTTCTCTTATATTTTGTGATTTTTTTTTTTTTTTTGATTTAATGATTATTTCGAAATAACGGAAAAATTAATAGAAACAAGCCCATATAAAGAATTGAAAAAAGATCCACTAAACAAAAATGATTAGAGAAACTAATAATATCATAAATAGTTCTAAAATAGTTGTTGAAGGTAAAATTAGATTTTTCGTAAAGGTTCAAAAGCTTTAAATACCAAACTCCCTGATCTTCAAAAACTCATAAGACAGGAAATAGTATGAGACTAATATAGTATCAAACAGAAATGCACCAACTTACAACTTACCCAAACATTTAGTCAAAACTTTTTCCTTATTTAAACAACATGAAAGCCTATTGATTAAAAATAATATAGAATTAGTTACCAAATTATTAGATGTATAGATGGAAAACAACGATAGGCTTATTGCGTTTGATGTAGTAGCCCTGTTTCCTAGTATTCCGATAGAAACGACGCTAATTTTTTGAAAAATTGGTTAGAATAATGAAAAATAGAAGCAGAAAAAATTAATTAACTAATAAATTTAACAAAACTTTGCATGCGTCAAAATGTTTTCCAATTCAATGGAAAATACTATGAATGAATAAACGGTACAGCAATGGGGAGCCTACCGAAATGAAGTTGGTGCTCAAGGACGACCGACTAGTGGTGTACCGACCATATAAATTTTCATATCAAGAACGGGAACAAGTACGGAACATCATTGACGAACTGAAACAACCAAACATAGTCGCCGTAAGCCTGCCCCATACTATTGGTGAAGAAGAAAAGTGGTGATGTCCGCATGTGTGTGGACTACCGGGAGCTAAACAAAAATACCGTTCCAGATAAATACCCATTACCGAGAATTGACGAACAACTGGACAGACTGTATGATAACGTATATTTTACTAGTTTAGATCTTTTTAGCGGATATTACCAGGTACCATTTAACGACATAAATACGTGGGCACAAAATTCTTTCATAACCCCCGATGGGAAATTCGCGAATGATCAGTGTCGCTTTAGGAAAACTATTATATTCGGTTGCTTTGGGTATTTTGGATAACATTATAATTCCGAGTAAAAGTGTAGAGGATGGTCTTGTAAAGTTAAGGTTGGTGTTATAGTGGTTGTGAGAAGCGGGTCTAATGATTAAACTAGAAAAGTGTAGGTTTCTTATTTAAAGGATTGAATATTTAGGTTTCGAAATAAGTAAAAATGGTATAGAACTGGGACGACAAAAGATAATGGCGGCAGAAAACTTACCGGAACCGAGAAATGTATGAGCAGTAAGTGGATTTATAGATGGATTAGCGAGCTATTTTCGGTGGTATGTGAAAGATTTCGCCAAAATTGCTCGACCGTTGACGAATTTGTTATGTAAAGATATACAGTTTGAATGAACGAAAGAGCAAGATGAAGCGTTTAGATGTTTAAACATACCCTTACGAATCAGCCAATTTTAGCTATGTATGAACAGAAATTGTATACGGAGGTACTTACCTACGCAAGCCAACAAGGGGTTGCTGCTTTATTAATACAAGTTGAGGACGGAAAGATACACCCTATAAGTTATTATAGTTTGAAGACGACGAGAGATGAGACGAAGTGCCATTCGTATGAGTTAGAAGCTTTGCCGATTGTGATTACATTGGAAAGATTTCGTGTGTATTTAATAGGTATCAGTTTTACAATTAAAAATGATTGTAACAGTTTGAAACTCTTATCGGACAAGTGAAATTTAAGCCCGAGAATAGATAGGGGGTTCATGAAATTATCGGAGTATCAATATAAAATAGAATATTTGCAAGGTTTCCAAAATGTAATTGCCGACACCCTAAGTAGAAACCCTGTTGATTCGGAACACTAAGTAGAGGTTGCGAGTTTAAATGTGTTTGGTGTAAAACTAACTACCGATTAGGTAGCGGTGTTACAAAAAGATGACGAAAATGTGGCGGGGATAGTCGCAAAAATGGAGACGACTGACCCTACCACGAATGATACGATAAGTATACAATAGAAAATGGAAGGGTGTATAGGATAACGGAAGAAAGGTGGAGGTTGTATTTGCCAGCCGATCTTAAATATGACGTGATTAGTATTACTCACCGGGAATTAGTGCATCTCGGGGTGGATAAAACGTTGTCTAAAATAAAATAAAATTATCATTTTCCCAAAATGAGGGGTTTTGTGTTAAATTACATTAACAGGTGCACAAATCGCATGTTTTAAAAAACAAAAAAAAAAGTTGTATTGGAATTCCTTGGATAAAGGCAGTAAGCCGTTCCAGATAATACATCTTGAGCATATAGGTCCTTTTGTGTTAACAGAAGGAGATAATAAATATATTTTTACGATAGTATACGGATTTAGTAAGTATATCCTACTACGCACCGTGAAAGATGTAACGGCTACAGAAACGATCTATTTTATGCGTGAGTTTATATATATGTACGGTAAGCCAGAACGAATCATTATGGACCAGGATACCGCTTTTACGACGGCGCTATTCGAAAAATTCTATCACGAATTAAACATAATCCATATAAAGATTGCGTCGAAGAGTCCCCGTAGCAATGGTCAGGCCAAAATAATAAATGGGATCGCAGTAAAATGCATAGTGGTAGACTGAAGACCCAGATAGTGCTGATTGGGATTTAAGATCAACGAAAGTACAGTCGGAAATAAATAATAGTAAACACAGAATAACGGGTTGCACGTTGTCCGACGTAATATATCGATATAGAGCTTACAGTCACGTAGATGACCCATTATCGAGAGAGGTACCGAAATTGAATGAAGATAAAGGAAATACACATAAAAAAATTAACCCGACCGATGCTTTACGGTAGAATAAAGAAAAAGAGTTACAAAAAATATGGCAAAGGCAGAAAAACAGGAAAAATTTCAGGTGGGAGATCTAGTGTTGATTAAGTGGGAAGCGCCAACCAAGGGTCAAAGTAAGAAGTTAAAACCCAAATAAAAGGGGCCGTTTTAGATTGCTCGAGAACTGAGATACGATCGTTATGTTGTTACTGACATAACTGGGAAACAACTGGATAACAAATCATTTAGTGGTGTGATTGGGTTTGACCACGTAAAATTAGTAAAATTATAAAAAAAAATGTCAAATTATTATTATTATTATTATTATTAAAAACAAGTGTTAAATTATCATTATAATTGGTAAAACAATATATATATATTTGTAGTTTTTTTTTTACTTTTCGCTATTTATGTATATTTGTTGAGACGCCAAAATTGTATAGGAAAGCCAACTGTGGTAATATTTTGCATACCTATATGGTAATTGTCGTCGTTATCGTCCAAGATGTCCGACCACTCATTAATTTAAATATAATGATCGTGTATAGATAAACGATTGACACAGCAAAAATTAAATTAGTTGTGCGTACACCACCGCGATTTATTACCTACGTTTGTATAATATATATTATATTTTTGATTTATTTAATAAATGTAAATGTAAATCTTTAATAAAATTTCTCTCAGACATTCGAAAAAAAGTCATCGAATTAACCGGCGATTATTATAATTTGAGGTGTTCTATAGTATTGTCACAGAATAGATAAACGCAGAATGGACACTGCTCTAAAATTGTGATAACTAACTAAATGTCAATCAGTGTAGCCGGGTAGTATTTTTTCGTTTTTCTTTTATTATGGTGATACAGTTTAGTATTACCCTTAGATCAACCACGCATATAACATTTTATCTGTGATAATAATTTTAAATTAAATAATTAACTCATGTCTCGGTTTAGTTTTGTATATTGGTTTAACATTTTGTTTTTTTTAAAAATCAATTTTTGTAATCATAAAAATAATATTATAAGTCCAAAAAGTTTCAAAACCTTCTATGCTTTTAACCATAACAATATTCTAATATATAATATTGAGTCCTAAGTTTGAAAAACATTTTTATTGTTAACTTTCCCACGATTGCTCCTGAAATGGAGTTGGGTTCAAATTTAAAATGGATTTTTGCAATGTTCCTTTTAACCACTCTTGTGAGTTTTTGGGGAAAGTGTTTTTAATTACTTTGTTTACACGAATCAGATTTTTTTTTTTTAATATGCTTTTTAATAACTTTTATTTGCATTTTAGAAAGAATACATACATACAATATACAAGAGTAAAAAAAAATTTTAAATGATTGTCTCCGAAAGTCTTGGCTTGTGGAGGAGACAAGAGTTCTTACTTTAAAAGTGAGTTATTAATTTTAAGATAAATTATAAAACCCTTATTAAACTAGTCCAACTTGTCAAATTAATCATACAAATTATTATTAACTAGATAATAAATAAGTAATAATTAATAATAAATGAAAATTAAGTGCATATAAATATAGGTATATTGGTTTTACAAACAAGATTTTATAATATGCTTAATATATTTTTTATAATGTTCATAATTATTATAAAATTGTTCAATAGGTATATTGTACTTCATGCATAAATGTATACTAAAGAGATTTTTTTTTCCAAATTCAGTATTTACAGCTGTCAAATTTTTAAATAGAAACTTAATGTCAGAAAAAAAATGAAGAATAGGAAATTAACTGTTTTAAATCGTTTATAAATTTTTATTTGTTTTATTTAGACTAAAATATTGAAAAATATGTTTATTATTTTTATTTATTTACATTATGTATTAAATAAACTGTAAAATGTGTAAATATTGAATTATTTGGTTTGTATGCTTAAATTTAATATTAAAAATTATTATTATTTAAATCAACATATTTATAATTGGAAAATAATTAACTGTCTCAATAAATATAGTTAAAAACAAAATAAAATAATATGCATTACATAATATACTATAAACACTATGTACTTATACACAAATACAATTTACACTGACGAAAAAATAATAACATTTTTTTTCATAAAATATATTCAAAATACTCTATTAAATAGTATACTATTGTAAAGTATTATACTTTCCCCATTTGGAGGCTGCACTGGTTGACATTTAGTTGAAATTTTGGGTTTCCAAAAGGACCCATGCAATTTATTATCATTGTCTATTCTGCTTTCATCTTTTTTGTGGTATGGTGCCGCGGTCCGAGAGAGCAGATTTATCGCTGCCTCATAAGGGCGCCTTATACTAAAATGGTTACTACGGTTACTGATCAGGTTAATCGTTTTTATCATCATGTATTAATATTATTATCTATGACATTGTAGCGAACTTCAATACATCATAATTATTTTATTGTATCTTGAGCCATACTGCTCCTTTTCCCCCCAGTCTAGTCTCCGCGACCGTCGGCGCCTTTATATGTGTTTCTTGGTTGTTTTGTAACGCTCTCTCGTTTTTCAACCCCGTACGCGACATCACCGCGAATCGTAAAAAATAAAAACTTAATTCGTTTTAAGTTGTATATATTCTTTCGTACCCATTTTCCTTCGGTATTCTGGTAACAAGTTGAAATAGAGAAACACCTCTATCTCCACATTGGTGACCTCGACGTAATCAAAAAACACGTGGTGCGTATACGTTCGCGACATTTTTTTTTCTCCTCGTTAGTATCCGAACGACGTGTTTGATCTTTTACTCTCGCAAACGGTACGTCCAATCCGTCTGGACCACCCGACAACAGCGGAACCGATCTAATGAGTAATCCTCTCACTCTGACATGCTCACCGACCGACCTCACTGCCATTGCTGCGATGGCGCACATGCGCTTACCAAACTTTTGGCGAAATTCACCACAGCAGTGGTTTACCCACGCGGAAGCAATATTCCACACAGAACGATTGCGCTCCAACCTTTTGCGGGTGAATCATGTGCTAGCCGCTCTGGACGAGGACGGTAAATGCACGATTTCCCACCTCATAGGTCCTGACATAAAGTTCATGCTTGTAAAAAACTGTCTCATTGTGACGTAAACTGTACCTCAAGAAGTATAGTGCAATCCGGGGGTATGGGCATCTATAAATGCTCCGGAACATTTGAAACGAGCTACCACCAAGCGTGGGAAACGAAGTTCTAAAAGAATTTTGGCTACAAAAATTTCCTCAGGCCATCCTGACCGTAATCTTAAGCTCGTCATCTTGCTGAACGCACCGATCGAGTGACGGACACGAGTGCAGCACACGGCATTATCGCCATTGCGACATCAAGGCAACCCGATCGTCTATCGTCGATGGAGAATGTTATTTTGGCACTGACGAATCAAATCTATCCACGGTCCAAGTGACAAAACAACGCCAACCTCGTACCGAATATCGATCACACTCGCGACAACGTCAGCGTTCAAAATCACGTACAGATAACGACGCATGGTTTTTCTTTCACAATCGTTTTGGCGGTGACGGTCGCAATTGTCGGACCCCATGCTCGTATAATAAGGCGGAAAATTAGTACAGGCGGCGGAGGCAGCGCTACCTCCTGCTGCACGTATTCCCGTCGCGTTTTTGACAACGATGAACTGTCGGGTCAGCGTTTTCTTGACATCTCCATTTTTCCACCCTGTACCAGTCTACATTGCATCTCAGACATCGCACTCACCGCCGCAAACAGAACGCGAATTAAGACACACCTACGGCCCCAATACTCTCCGTCTCGATTTCGGGTTCCAATGCACGTTTACTTGGACATTCGAAATGGCGGAATTTACCCGACCAATTGTGGGTGCGGATTTTCTACACTACTTCGGCCTTCTTATTGATGTACGCCAAAGTCGCCGCATTGACCTGATCGGCAACAGCGCAGTCAAAGTGATCCACAGAAACAATATCACCGAGGACATCAATGACATTTCTCATTCTCTTGTATGGACGGATTTGTTCCTTAAAATAACTCGTGAGTCGTCTGTGCCATACAAGTTCTTGCATGGTGTTGAACACGAACTTCACACCGTCGGACCCCTGTTATTTTCACGCCCACGTAGTCTACCAAGAGAGCTGTTTAATACTACGGGGTCAAAACCAGAACTTCCGGAGCTCATCACCACACTACGCGAGACCATGGCACAGCTACGCACAACTACGGGCACCAATCACTCAAAGAGTTCCATTTTCGTTCTGGAGGATTTAGACCGACTAAGTCATGTTTTCTTAAGAATCGACACAGTACAACCACCATTTAGACCAAGGTACGAGGGCCCATATGTCGTCCTAGAGTGACGGGAAAAAAGTTTAAAGTTCAGCTGCCGAACCAGTCGACGTGGATATCGATACACAAATCCGCGTTTATCCAATGAGAGGATCCAGTAATGGATCATACCTTTGCCGCCCACGATGCCATCCAAGCCAACATGAAAAAGCGAGTTCGATTCTGCCTACCGCAAAAGTGAGAAGACGCAACTTTCGCTTATTGGCGAGGAAATATCGGAAGGGTGCCCCGATCCTAGCGTCTCTATCAACTCCAAGGCACCCACTGAGGGACGATGATCACGGTATAATCCAACAAGGCTGGACTCGGGACGGGCAAATAGTTGTAAATTTTTCTTATTTTTAATCATGTAAAATTATTATTATAATTATATTATTTTACTTGTGTACTATATATAATGATTTATTTATTTTTTTTGCTTTTTGTATTATTTTTCTATATTTTTTCTCTTAAGGGGGGAGTAATGTGGCGAATTTCAATACGCCGTAATTATTTTATTCTATTGTCAGCCACTCTGCTCCATTTTTCCCCAGTCGTCGAGCCGGTCGGCATTTTTTATGAGTTACATATACAGCGGTGCGATGCGTAATAATATGTAGGTACAATAATAATATTCATGGGCCCAACAATTACTAATACAGCGATAAATATATAATAATTTTATATATTAAAACACGCTAATTTACTGAAATTTTAGGCGGTGCATATGCGCCTGTGCTCCTTATCAAGGGCCGTCACTGCTTAGTTTTTACAGTGCTAAAAATTGTTTATAAATATGCCAAATTAATGCCTAAATTCTATGTAAAATTAATAATAATAATAATAAAAAAAAAAATTAGAATAGATTGTAAAATTTTAATTTTGTTTATTTTAAATATTATATGTTTCATTTGTGTTTTATATGGATAACTATTTATTACAATAAAAGATAATAATATTACAATAAGTAAATAAATACTATGATAATATGATAGTACTATAGAGCCATAATAGTGTAATATATAAATAAAATTTGTGTATTTTTATTGTAATGTACCAATAATATACATACGAATTAAAATAAACAAACATAGCTCCATAATATCGTATAAATAAAACTTATATTAATCTATATAAATGAAATACTGACCAGGCACGACTAAATAATATTAAATAATTATTGTATTTAATATAATTGTATACCGACTTTCTAAGCTAATATTATTATGATAATTTTAAAAATATAATGAAAAAGATTGGGAAAAAATTAAAATATATTTTACAATACTTTGTCATATACAAAAAAAAACAGATATTTTAATAATTATATACAAAATAAAAAAAATATATAACTAGAGTTGATTATAAAATCATAATATTTGAATAACAGATGTTGTTCAGGAAAATTAATATTCGCCAACGGCGTAAGAATATTAAAAATATCATACACGCCAATTATCAGCGTATGTGATGAGCAGTACCCATTATATAATATTAAACATATTGTCCGCGTTATATTTATCTCTAATTAAGAAATGTTCACCAATTAATAATCACATATACCTACAAATAAAATTTAATCTCAACTCCATTATTCTGTTTATATAAATTTAATCTCAAATCCATTATTTATTTTCTATAATTTTAATTTTGAACCCATTTTTCTGTTTATACTAATTAATCTCAACCTCATTATTATAAAACTACCATGTGTATAAAAGACCGTTCCACACAGCATACACTACCATCACATTAACTCCGCTTCTGAACATCTCGTACAGCATCCTCACCGTCGTGACACCGGAACCTGCGTTCTTTATACTACTTCGCCATGGCACCGGCAACAGCGAAATACTCAAACTCAGGTTTTACATAGCCGGCTCCTGGACGTACCGTGAGTATATTGCGCGGCACCGTAGCGGGACCCACCAAGGGCAGACCCGAGCGGTGCACTTCCACCACGCTCCCACCAACAACACCCATACAACTACGCGTCACATGCCAAAATCCCTCTGCAGAAACCAACCCGGCGGAAAACCAGCTCCCCACACCATCACCATACCTAAGAAAAAAATCGGCCCGTGCCCCGGCGCTGACCCGGATTTTCAAAAACCCCCAAAAATCCAAAAATTTGTCTCTCCCACAAATTCTCGCAGCTGATCGCTGCTCAAAAAAAGCAAACTCCGTTTCCAGTAAAACCTCCAATGATTTCTTCGCATCAGATGACGAAATTAAAACAATTGACACAGTCTCCGACTCGGAGGCCAGCACTAATATGAACACCGGAACTCAATCTTAGGCACTTCAACAAAAAAATACCAAACTCCGTTACCACCACCAATAACAACCCCCTTCGGAATATGGCTAGATGCAGCTCCTTTAATATTCAAAAACCCCGAAATTCAATCCGAAGGGATTACCACAAGATCCACCGCTGAAATCCTACTAAAAACCGTTAACTATTTTTAATTCAGACATGTTAAAAAATTCACCCTTAACCCAGGCATTGATAATCCCAAAGTTACGACCACTGCTCACCGAATTAAAAACACTAACATAATAAATATTAATAGACAAATAATATGTTTAAAATTAAGTTTCAAAATATTAATTTCATTCGATGTAGTAGCATTATTCCCAAGTATACCATTAGAAATTATAATCGGTTTCCTAAAAGAATGGCTAAAGGAATTAAAAATAAAAGATAATAAAATTAAAGAATTAATTAATTTAACAAAACTCTGCATGAGTCAGAATTATTCCAATTCAATGAAAAATTTAATGCGCAGAGTACAGGGACAGCGATGGGAAATCCATTATCTCCCTTCCTAGCAGAAGTTTTTATGAGCAGATTCGAAACAGAAAATAAAAAATGCTGAACAATTTTCCAAAAACTTGGCTAAGGTACGTCGACGACATTTACGTAATTGTAGATAAAGATTTTAACATAGAGATTTTCTTGAAAACTTGAACTGCCAATACTCTTCAATAAAATTTACAACTGAAAAAGAAGTTGAAGGAAGATTACCATTTTTGGATCTTTATATTAAACGATCAAATGATAAATTAGAATTCGAAATATACAAAAAAAGCACATACTTACAGATATATCAAAAATACCTCAAATCATTTTTGGCAACACAAAATGGCTGCCTGGAATAGTATGGTATACCGATTAGTGAATATTCCGATAAATAAAATAGATTTCGAAAAAGAAAAGCAGTTAGTAATAAACATAGCAAATTTTAATGGATTCGATAAAGAAATGATTTGAAAACTAATAAAGAAATAAGAATGGCGAAAAAACATTAGAAATATCAGCACTTTAGAACAAAACAATTCAAAAAATAATAATAAAAGAACAGCCATAATATTCATACGACACATTTCAAATAATCTTTTGAAAAATTAAAAAAAATATGATATTGATATAGTGTCTTTAAAACAACAATTTAATGAGTCTATTAGGAAACACCAAAGACAAAGTAAAAGAAAGAGAAAAATCAGGAATCTACCAAATCCAATGCGAAAATTGTGAAAAATATTACATAGGAAAAACTAGAAGAAACATAGGATATAGGTTTAAGGAACACATTACGAATAATAAAAATCAAGATACAAACAAATCACCAATAGCAGAACACGTATTAGAGGAAAACCATAATATACAAATAATACAATTATTAAAACAAGAAAAAAATAATCAAGAATTAAACATAAGGGAAGCAATAGAAATGTCAAAAAATAAAAATAACTTGTTAAACTGGGATCTAAATCCACTACAAAATAACTTATTAATATTGTTACCAAAATAATTAATAAAAAAATTGTAATGATCGGTATGACTCATCAATCGATAAGCACACGGCGATACCATATGGCCGGGGTTCATCGATAAATGACGTCATCTGTTCTATAAAAGGGAATGTATACGCGTCGAACGACTCAGTAGTTGTTTAACACTGAAGATGAGAACATTGTTTTCGAAATACGTATTTGTTAAATAAAAACAAATTATTTTGTAGAAACTGCGTATTTATTTATATATATAAATAATTCTACAAGTAATTCAACACCAAAATAAAAAAAAAAAGTTATAAGTATACCTTAAAAAAAACTCTATTAAGCATTGACTATGAATACGGTCCTTAGTTGTCCACGGCATGCGCAGCGAGCGAGGTCCGTCGGGGTGTGGTTTTTTTTTTTTGTTAACTGTGTTTTGCTGTCGAAAAAAGTTTTTTCTTTTAATAACCATCTTCATTGTTACTGGCGACTTCTCGTCCATTCTTTCGATATAACAAATAGAGAGAACGGTGGAAGTTAACATTAATTCAGAACTGTGGTTTTGTTTCTAAGAACGTAGTATCGGTGAAGTCGCGTGGTTTTAGATTTTTATTTTTTGCGTAAGTGCAGTTACCATTAATTGTAGGTTGAACATAACCACAAAATCGACTTAATTGTTGGTATGAGTGATTACCAAGTAATGGTTAACTATTAACAGCCAAAGGGCAGCCACTATCACATATTCACAAAAGGAAAGTAAACAAAAACAAAAATAAAAATAAAAACTAAATAGTTACACCGCGGAGTCAGTTTTGCTGCAATGGAAAACGACATTGGCGTGTCATGGATTCGGGCTCCTAGTTAGATCAATTGCGGAAACAAGTAGAAGTGTTGACGGCTGAGTCTATGAGTCGTGGTACTGCATTTAGTGATAGTGGGTTGGCGGGTGACGTAGACGCACGGCCGAGAAATGAGGTTCCTTCGACTCGTCCGGTAATGGAAATACGTATGTTGCAGGATCTAGATAAATCGGTTGATCGGTTTACGGGAGGCTAAAACTCTCTTTAAACCAGTGATTGGTTGAGGTGAGTGAACAGAGTAGCTGATTTGAATGGTTGGTCATATGCTCACCGTATCCAATTTTCGCGAGCAAATCTTGAAGGAGCGGCCCGAGATTGGTTCATGGGACGAGAGTTTAAAGACTGGGTTGACTTTGAAGGCGACTTGCGCTTGTCTGATTGATGGGTCGTCTAACAAAATCCAGTACAAAGAAAAAATGAACATTTAATGAATTATTTCCAATCCAAGGTACCTCTGTATCGGGATTTGTTACTTCTTTTTGGGGAAATACGTGACCACGTAATACAAGGTATTAGTGCCAGAGGGTTAACCATGTTCATTTTGAGCAAAACCCATTGCAATGAGAACCAGCTGTTGTCTGACCTTCTAGTGTGGAAACGAGTGAACGCGCTAAGGAATACACGCGAAGGTTCCGAACTCATGGTTCAAATTAAACCCAGAAAAACCATGAGAGGAAAAGATGAGGCGAAGCAACTAAGTGGTAGGACTGGCAAGAATCTAGTCAAAGGACGACGGAGTCTAAAAACGGACAAAGTGGGGTGAGCAATGACGTCGATCGAGTGAGTTGCTTCTATTTCCATAAGACCGGGCACATTTCTCATGACTTTCCCTCGAAAGCAAAACCGATTACGTGTTTTCATTGTGGTATGGCTGGGCACATAAAAACCAACTGCCTTAATTTGCAACAAGTGAATGTGGCAGGTGGACAGAAGGAAATAAAAGAACATCCTTATTAGAAGATTGGTACCATAAATTACTGTGACGTAAACGTACTGTTGGATACAGGAAGTTATTATTCTCTTGTGAAGTCTAGTTAAGCAATCAGGAGCAGACTTACTGTTAAATCAATGGTCAAACCTTTGTATGGGTTAGGTAGTGTGACCGTACCTTCGGTGGAAACCGTGGGGGAAACGTTGATTGAAATAGTTATCGACGGTGTAAATGCAGGACCGGTTGTTACGTTGGTAGTACCTGATGGTGTGCAAGGTCCGGATTGCATCGTTGGACGAAATTGGTTGGACTCTCCATCAGTTACATATTACAAAGTAGATGGCAAATTAATTATTACAGTAGCTGATATTGTGAATAGTCGAATAGATACCACTGTTATGGAATTGGGTAATGAATGGGATTTGCTGCATGTGATTGAAGAAGTTGCGTTGGATGTTCGGGAACCATTAACAGAAGAGGATTTCAAATTTATCAATCCAGAAGTTAGTGATAATGAGTGGACTGAGTTGATGGAACTGGTGAACGAGTATCGCGACTGCTTTGCGAAAAATCTTATGGAAAAAGGATGTATACCATTAATGATCATGGGCATCAATGAAATTCCGGGCAGTCAGCCTGTAATGTGTAAACCGTACAAAACTTCTCAAACCGACCGGGAAGAAATTGCCAAAATTGTGGATGAGTGGAAACGTTGTGGATTAGTTATAGAAACACGGTCTTCATATGCTAGTCCAATACTTTTAGTAAAACAAGCTGGTAGAAAACACAGGTTATATGCAGACTATCGTAGATTGAATAAGTAAACAGTGAGGCATAATTTTCCCCTGCCGGACATGGGCGAAAAAATGGAGTCTTTGGCTGCTAGCCGGTTGTTCACACAATTAGATTTGGCGAATGGGTACATACAAATTCCACTAACCCCTGAGGCTTCGGCTAAGACTGCCTTCATCTCTACTGATTCAAATGGGCATTTTACTCGTATGCGGTTTGGATTGTCTGGAGCTATAGCCGGGTTTACCAGATTGATGCATCATGTGTTGGGACCATTACGTGCCAAATTTGTACGGAATTACCTAGATGATATGGTTATTGATGGAGTAGACTTGGCAGAGAAGTTGGGGAAATTACGATCTGTATTGGACAAATTAAGGTGTGTTAAGCTTATGTTAAAACCTTCTAAATGTTCCTTTGGTACTAGGAGAATAGAGTTTTTGGGATTCATTGTTGAAAATGGACAGATACAACCTGGGTTAGAGAAGACACGAGCAATAACAGAATATCCAGCACTGGAAGATGTGCGTTCCTTACGTAGATTCTTGGGACTAACTGGGTTCTTCAGACGTTTTGTAGATGGGTATGAAAAGGTTGCTGAACCTTTGTCAAGGTTGACTAGAAAAGATACGGTGTTCAATTGGTCTATACCAGTGCTCCTATTCTAGCCATGTTCAACCCGATCACTGAAATTACAGAACTGCATACTGATGCCAGTTCTGTTGGTATGGGAAACATTTTGATGCAGAGAGGGAAAGCTAATGCTCCTCTACGTTTGATATACTGCGCCAGTAAGAAGACAAGTGAAGTGGAAGCTAGGTACCATTCAAGGAAACTCGAGTTAATATGCATTGTATGGGCCATTCTAAAACTTAGTCAATTCCTGCTAGGAGTATCGTTTGTCGTGTATACAGATTGTCAAGCTCTTGTATATTTAAACTAATTTCGCGGTACTAACTCACAGATCACACGATGGCACGATGTTTTGCAAGATTTTGATTTTTCTGTGAAGTATCGGCTTGGAATACGCATGGGGCACGTGGATGCACTTTCTCTAGCTCCAGTAGAAGATGTTGGAAGGAGTAATGCAACGGAATGTATGGTAGAAGAGGATCTGAGTCTCTGTGTTCTCCTTTCACAAGAAGAAAATGTGCGCATGTATCAAACTGCTGATGTAGATGTGTTACGGATGATCACACAAGTTGAATCTACCAAAGGCAATAGAGCAGAAGAAGAATCTGCTGAAGGAGAATATACGCTAGACCAAGGACTATTGTGCAGAATGGTAAGTGGTAAATTATTGTTTCTCATGCCAAAACTATGAAGAGTTGGACTGTGGCAGCTCATGACTTGAACGGGCATCCAGATTTTGACCACACAGTCTCTAATATTCAATAGGACTTCTTGTTTAGAGCTATGAAACGATATGTTAAATATCACATTAACATGTGTTTTGAATATTTGTTGGTTAAGTGACCTAGAGGCAAACCACTGGGACTACTTCATCCCATACCATTCCACACTGTACACTTAGACCATGTGGGTCCTTTTGTGATGACAAGGCTTGGAAATAAATTTATACTTGTATCAATTGATATTTTGACCAAGCTTGTACTATTCTATGCAGTACGGAGTACAGGAGCGGAAGAGACACTCTAGTACGTTCAAACTTTTGTTCAGGCCTATGGACTGCCTAAGCGATAGATTTCGGATCGAGGTACAAGTTTCACAGCTGGGGTCTTCCAGTCCTACTACAGTGAACAATTGAGTATGTGCTTGCTTCGTCTAGATATCCTCAAACAAATGGCAGATATAGAGGGTGCAGAGTGTTTTGATAACTACCTTGATGACAACATGACCTGAAGGAGAAGACTGGGATAAGTTCCTAAATCAGGCGCAGAACATGATTAATAACAGTGAAAGTAAGGTCACTTCTAGGACTCTGTTTTGTTCACGGTTATAGGCCCAGATTTCATTTAGGAAGTTTGCGACAATTATCCAAAACCACAGACAATTGGGAACTTTCGGAGGAACTTAAAAAGATTGCCAAGGAACAACTTGAATTATCAAAAGCGAAGAGCAAGTTGTCATATGATGAGTATAAGCACAATAGTATACTGTATGTCGGGGGGGGGGGGGAGATTGTAGTCATGAAGCGGGTGCCTCTTCACACAGGAGAATTCAAGAAACTGCAAGATAGGTACCGCGGCCCTCTGGTAATAACCGAAGTATTGGCTGGAGACTCGTATACAGTTATACTCCTGAATGAAACCAGGAGAGTTCGAATTGGTTTGAAACGACAACCCATGTTTCACAAATGAAATTCTGGAAGATTAAGTAGATTGGACGCCAAAGATGGGTTCGAGAACGAAGAAGATGTGGCAGAGATAATCAAAGAGACTGAAGAAGTAGAGGATGCCGTCAGATTTCCAGAGACCAATTCATCTGTGGAAAAAATGAGATCTAGAAGGAAGAGGCAAGTCCTCGTGTGGGCTATCGACTAGCTATTTATAAAAAAATAAAATATAAATTATAAATATAATATAATTTATAAAATAAAGATTGTGGAATTTGTGATTGATTGTTGAAATTATTTCTTTATTTTTTTATGTACAACATTGTGACCGAATATTTGTGAACTTGTAATTTGATTGTTGAAATAATTTTGTTCTTATGTACAACATTGAGACTGAAAATTTGTGAAAATTGCATTGAGACTGTTAAAATTATTATTTTTTCATATAACTATTGAGACTGATTTATAATTCTAAGATAACCATTGTAATTTTAATTATCTGTTGAGGACAATAGCCATCCAGTATGGCCGAATGTCAATCCCATTCCTGTCTTCACTGATATGGGTGTTGGTGATATGCTAGTAGTATTAGTGTAGTTAGTTGTCCACGGCCTGAACAGCGAGCGTGATCCGTTGGCGTGTGGTTTTTTTTTGTTTAATGTGTTTTACTGTCGAAAAAATATTTTTTTTTTAATAACAATCTTCATTGTTACTGGCGACTTCTCTTCCATCCTTTTGATATAACAAATAGAGAGAACGGTGGAAGTTAATACCACACTATAAATTATTAACAATATTATTTAAGCTAATTGATGCGCTTAACCGTATTACAATATATATATAGAAAAAAATACAACACGGTGATATGTTAAACTTATTCGAGCTAACTATATTTAAACTTTTTAATAAGCTTATGGGCATATATAAGTTATCAATAAAGACGACAGGTCACAATATAGTAATGTAATAATATTAGTTTATATATATGCTTAAAAAATGTATCAGTGACGCTAGTGATATTTGTAGTCTCATACCATATTTATATAATATCAACATTATTAAATAAATAATTTATTGTACTAAAATAATAAATTTGAATTATAAAATAATATAGTGATAAAAAAAATAGTATTACGTTAAGTTATTAATTAAATTGTACATTTGACCTTATTCTTGCATTTACATACTTTTAGAGATCAAATCTTTTTTATATAAACTGTTAAAGACTAAATGTATTGGTTCAAAACAGGGGATAATCATAGTAAGATATGAGCAAATATTTTGTAAATGGCTAATACCAGAGTAACCAAATAAAATAAAAATTATAATTTGTAATTTTTAAAAATATTTAACTCTCATTGTGGTTAGTTCAATACAGTATAATATATAATATTATTTAATTGATTGTAATATAATAACTCTTTAGTATAAATCAACAGTCTACTTTAATATAGGTAATATTAAAATGTATATTCCAAAATACTACAATACATCATATACTTTATAGTCTTCTTCTTCTTCTTCTTCTTCTTCTTTGCCTTCTCTCCCAACTATTTGGGGTTGGCCACCCTGGTCCTACACTTCCACTTAACTCTATCTCCTGCATTTTCTTCACTTACTCCCACCTTCCTCATATCACTCGCCATTACATCTCCCCATCTCTTTTTCGGTCTTCCCAATATACCAAAAACAGATGTAAGTAACCATGTCTGTGGTTCGCACTAGGTGAGTGACCACCGTAATCACTAGATCAAACTCAAACACAAACATGAAACAATACACATTTTATATTTCTTAGGTACCTAGTTTATGGTTTCAATCTAATTTGATTATCTATAAATTTAAAAAATGTAATAAGAAGTGTATAGAAAAGTATAATTTTCAAAATGTTATATTTCCATATAAATTGTTCAATAAAAATTGGGGGGCCAAGCCCCTTAAGCTCCACCCATTTACGTCTATGCTCTCCAAATAAAAATGAATGGGTGCACTCCTGACTATGCAGTTAATTAGATTAGTCATCATAAATGCGTTTGCCTAATTATATTTATTTTTAATTTAAAAACATTGTTTATTAATTAATTTAATTAATTTAATTTATATTGTTTATTTTTAATCGTCATAATTCAATCTTAAATATTATGTATACTCATAATTAAAATATTCATTGATTTATTGTATGAAACTTTTTAATCAATTTTATCAATTACTAAAAAGTATTTTTTAAAACAAAAAAGCATTAAGTAAGCTAATTGTTTCAGTCAGAATCTAGTTTTTTTTAAACTTATTTTATGCTGCTGGATGTAAAAATATCTGATCTGAAAATGTATTAATTTCTATTTATTTCGTAAAATCGATCATTTTGATAATATTTAAGAAAAACTCTAATAATATAGAACGTGTTTCATAACAATATAACATAAAATTATGGCCAGTGACTACTAGCGCTGTAGTTCAGATTAACACCGCTCGTGACTGCGAAATTCTACAGTACAACATAGTGCGATCGCCAACCTTAGTAGATAACCATGCTACTAACCTAACCATTTTAGGTTACTTTTTTAAGTACTTATAGGCTACCTAAATCAATTACAATATTACGTATTATAATACAATACTATAATATACACATTTAATTTATTTTAAAATACAATAAGAACATAAAAATATTTAGATAATATTTATTAATCTTTTCACTTTTTCATTATTTAAAAATTAATTAGTTACTATTAGATATTAACATAATTATTAATTACTAAATTCTAACAAATATTCTAAAAAAAATTAATAAAAAAAAACATTAAAATAAAGTGTACATTTAATACAACAAAATAAATTCATATTTTATAAAAGTATTAAATAATTATTTATTAAATCTAGGTACGAATAAAAAATTGTGTAATTATATTTTTAACTATAGCTATTTTTACATATTTAAGATTTAAAATTTATTTTTGTATTTTTCTGATCCGTTTTTAATTTTTTTTTTTTTTTTTTTTTTTGAAGTACAATTAAAATATTTTTATAATTTACAATAGATTAAATGTATTTTAAAAATTTAGGTATTGTTTATAAGAATCATTAATAGTTCAAATTGATTATAATGTACTTTTAATTTTTTGGTGTAAAAATGTACATATTTTTTTTTATGATGCAATTTTTCTACAGTATTTTTATTATAGTTTGGGCTATTTTAATAAAATTAATAAAGCTACCTATAGGCCATTTTAAATGTAAAGAGCTAAGTGCAATTAAGGTGAAGTTATGTAAGTAAGTTTAATTCTGAATCAAAAAACGCCTTCTGTGAGACAAAAAAATAGAAAATAATGGATTGATATTCTTGTACAAAATATAAGCCGTGGAGCCGGTAATTATTTTAATTATCGAACATTCTCGAACTTTCTACCTGCCTTCTTATCATCGTTCGTTATCGGCGTTGTTATTATAGCAAGCACGGCCGAATCGGTGAGTCCATCGTGTCTGTCATCCGGTCGAACGTCGACAAGTCGTATACCTACGTTACGGTGGACCCCTTTTTCCGTCTGCATGTCCGACCAGCTGCGAAATATTTTCAAGTGCCGTTAATAGTTCGGTTTGCGTCTGGTGTTTGCCGACGACCAATCGATTCTTGCGATTTTGTAACTCATGAGCGTTGTAGTTTGTATATGCATTTTTATCTGCATTTTTCAAGTGCCGACCATCGTCTTCCGTATGTTGTTATCACCGGTAGTGTATTCCCGTGGAGACCGAGTGAAAATCTTTCAATTGTATAATTGGTACCAACAACATCGAAGCGAACCGACCATTTTTTGCCATCAGCGGTATCGTAGCAGGGCGACGATTCAATTCTAAAAACCGTTGTTGTACCTATATTTCGGCTGAATATAAATTATTTGTATTATGTAATAGTAGATACCTACATTTATGTAAATACGCGCACGTTATATTTATATTTTTTTATTATACCTATCTGTCCGGCAAATGCCATTTGAATTCGTGTAATCATTTATACTTGTTATTATATACCTATCTATTACAGTTTTCCTAATTGCATATCAATATATATAAATATGGTACAAACAAATTCTCTGGGTAGTAGTGTAGGGCAAGCTGCTCGCCATTTCGGGGCCAACCGCCTATACTGTAGGAGCTCTTTTGGTACAATTCTTTAATTTGTAAGTTAGATGTAGTTGAAAAAATATTAAAAATAAATTAAATGTAAATTTAGAGTATAATACAGATATTTGAATCGATAAAAATGCACCAGAAAGAATGATGGAAAATGGAGCCACCACACGTAATATTTTAATAAAAAACCAAAATACATACGTGCTTTGATATGCTCAAAAAAGGTACACGAGTATAGGTAGACCCAGGTACTTAAGACAATACGATGCTCTTATACCCACGATATGACGGTGAGGTAACTCGTCGCCGCAGCGTAAGACAAAGCATACGTATAATTTTAAATAACGAAATAAAACTGCTGTGATGAGAGATGTAAAAAGTGTTGTTGGGATGTCTTATATAACCTAGATGAAAGCAACTGTCTGTCCTCACCAATAAAATTCGTATACGGGAAGGGGATTACCTTATTACCATTATTTTTTGTTAGCGGTTGTTAATTATTACGTTGTGGTGTGTATGTGGCATATATGAATTGAATATTATTGTTTAATATGTGAAACATTATATTAATGCGTATTACCGTACGCGTGGCATGTTAAAATCGAATATTGTTGTTATAATTTAATCAGCTGAGAACGTTGTGTTATATATGCGAGATTTTTTGATAAAATATGGGCGACTTATTTCAATTTATGTTGTGTATATTATTTTAATTTGATGCATTGTTGTTCAATTTTATTGTATCTGATTCGTTTATTTCATAAGTACAATAATATTATTATATTAAAATTTTTTATGTATTACACTACACAGTTTCACAAAATCTACTTTTAAATTTATTAACATATTTTTTACCTAAATATCCACTAAAATAAGTATATGAACATTGTTTTTATATTACGTAGGCAGGGTCATCACTATTTTGACTATCATAATTTGGAAATAATGATGCTAGGGATAACGATAAAAAGCTATTTTTAGAACTACTATCACTTTCATTATATTTTGAATTTACCAATTCATCAGTGTTTAAAAAATCATTCATAAAATAAAAATCATCGTCAGCATCACAATTCGATAAAACTGATGATTTCATTAAATTCATTTTTGAGTGTATTCGGAATGTTGTCCGAAATATTCGTGCTGTTGGATATCTAACATTAAAATATTATAATTACTAATATGTTTTATAATTAAATTAGACATCATATTTTTGTGTAACTTTACCAAAATTTAAAATGCTATCATGTTGGTCCTTATATCAGTGGCATCATTTCCGTTTATTTTCTAGATGTGCGAGCTTTTAAGCGGGCTCTTTTTCATTCCAATGCTATAAAAATACTTCTTTAAAGATGCAAATAGGCAAAATAAGTTACTGACTTTTTCCTAAATATTTGCTATGAAAATACTTCTATATTTCTATTAAAAAAAGCAAAAGAAGATCTAACTATTTTTGGTCGTTGTAATTATAATTATCTCTGAGCACTTTAGTAGTGTTGCCGTTTCATACCCTGCACCTCCCCCAAATTACGCCCCTGACTTATATAACTTGTATCATTAATTGTATGTCATGTAATGTGCTTATGTTAGGGTATACTAGGCGTTAAATTTAAAATTTAATATACTTATTGATTGTAACTTCCTCGTTGTCTAGAAACTGAAAAAGTGTTCTCGATTATATCGGGAATCACACGACTAGTAAGCAAATATTTATATCTAATTCCTTTTTGTTGTAATTATAATATTTTAAAAGTATTAACCGTCCATTTAGTTCGTCAAAACATAGTGGTCTAAATTCTTGTATTTTTTTTTTTAATATTTCTAAATCTTTAATCTATGATTTTTACTCCAACAAATATTTCAATTGCTGTGGCCATTCATCAGATATTGCACACTTGTATGAATTCGAGTTGTATAAAGTTGTGCTGTTTAAAACATCTAATAAGTTATTTAACTTTTATACCTTTTTTAACTTTGAGTAATTAAGTACATATTATTATATGGTTTTGTAGAGATCATATGAGCCAGGATTTGGAAAAATTAGCCGTTATAAACGTTGCCTGGGGTACACCACGTAGAGGTTTTTTCCTTGTACCCCATGTACACAAGAGGACCTTATGATAAGCAACAAGAAGGCGGTAAATACAGCCATATACTGGACAAAAGAAAAGATATAATTAGTATGCAATACTTGTTAACATTATATTAGTGTGTTATTATTATTCATATTTTTTTTTATTATTCATTTTCATATACTTATTTGATATTATTTATTTAGTTTTGTTTTATAAATTACATGTTTGTTTTAAATTTAATTATATGATGCCTGACACGAGAAAAAAAAAATTATATGGTAATTAGTAGTTTTGACTTTTGAATAATTTTATACAAATTATTATAAACACCTGCTTAAAAAAATTCAATTCAAAATTTAAAATATACAAGCGACTATGCAACTAATATTTTACATATTTATATACAAATTAAAAATTACTCTTTTGGGTTAGTCTTTATTCTCACGGGAAGTTTTGAAATAACTTGAACATTTTTGAAGTTGGGCCATATATTTTCTCATCTTCATTGAATTTAGTAGAGAGTTTTAAACCCCAAAACTCCCCATGCGTTCGCCCCTGTCGTAAACAAAACATATATATATATATATTAAGAATCGATAAATACAGATATAAACCGGTATTTTTAAGAACTGGTTAATACCGGTTCTGGAACCCAATTGAAAAATTAAAAAGACGAAACGGAAACAGAAATTTTTATTTTCCAAGAACCTAATCCAAAACCAGAACCGATATAACGATTCAGTTTCAGTGCCACCACTGTAACAGCTAACCGAATTTATGACCCACCATATTATTCATACCACTATTATTCTGTAATATACTTTATTGGGTTATTTCATGATAATTTTATTTAATATAATATATACCTACCTACCTATATTATTTTAAATTAAAAATAATTAAATGTAAAATTTTAATTTATTTAGATTATAAATAAAAGATCATAAAGGATTATAAATAGTTATTAAATTTAATCGTATAAATTATAAAATAAAAGAGTTACAGTAGTAAAAGTTAACACGAAATAGTTTTATCGGGTATTTTTTGTGTAGATAATAATAATAGATCTTATGGTATTAACTAATATAATTATTAAAATAAAATTATAGAATTAAAAACTAATAAAAATAACTTCAAAAAACTTGTATTAGAAGGTGAGATTCGATCTCTGATCATTGAGGTTAAAGTAATGGTAATCTGACTACTGGATTGCGTGTATAATAGTGCACTCTGGACTCTGGATCAGTCTTTTCATATATTCTAGCTCTCAATTATCGTTTTTATAATAAATTAATAAAAGCTAAATTTTTCTTAAAATAGTTTATTTATAATCTAATTGCTTATAATTAATATAAAAATAAAAATTATAATTTATAGTGAAACAATGTATATAAATTTACATATGTCTAATAATATGTCTATATATATGTGTGTGTGTGTGTGTGTGTGTGTGTAAAAATGTATGTAAATATATTAATTTAAAAATAATATGTACATTTGTAATATCTATTTTAAAATATTATTTTTATATAATATATAATTATTTTTATCTTTATGAGCTTTAAATTTTTTTAATTATTACATTTTTTAATTTTAAATATACATATATAATAGACTATAGGCTATAACTATAAACTTATAAAAACATGATTTACATTCAGTCATTAATAATTAACATCATATTTAAACTGTTGAATGTTTCAATATAATATTTTTATTTGTAGTATATTTGTAGTGTTAAAATTAAATTAAAAAAGAACATGTAAGGTATTTTAAATCCATATGTATAGCCAAAATTAAAATGAAAACAAATATTAGGGGATTTATCTGGGTAAAGCAAACGTTTGTATTTGCCAAACCTTAGTTTTCTAGTTTTCAAAAAATTATCCACCCGTATACAGGTCCTTGATCATTAGTATTTGATACATTTTCTACAGGTTGATATATACTTTAAAATCAAACGAAATGTTAGATTAAGATAAAATATAGGAATGTAGGCCAGATTATCTACATGGGAAGAAAAACTTCAACTTAATCCGACTAAAGAACATTTAAAAGCTCAGTATCAATCAGTCACCTCGTTTTAAAAAACACGACCGCAATATATTCTCATTTTAGAAACATATTATCAGTCCGATCATTTTTGTGCTTATGAAATAGGGTGACTATAATTGCCGTTTTTTACGGAATTGTTCGGTTTTTGAGAATTGTTCTTTGTCCCAATATACTTTGAATAGGTAGCTTTTTATCCTGCTTTTGGAAGTGGGATCTATTTTCTTCCCATTTTTATCCCATATTTAGTTAATTTACCGTTTTTCTAAAAAAATAATTCCAGAAAATTGACGAATGACTATTTTTATTTTTATTTTTATTTACCATTTTAAAACCAATTTATGAAAATGTAGATTAGAATTTTTTTATTGATGTCCCGTTTTTATTTTCAAATGATGGTCACACTAATGTAAAAACCTATTTTTGCCAAGTATGAATATTCTGAATTAAAAAAAAACACAGCATATTCATTTTATAAAGAGTCCAGTCACTCCAATTATGGTAGATAGTTTTCAAACCCTACTTGGTCAAAATCATAAAAGGAGTCGAGCTGATTGCTCTATCCTGAATTATGTAGGTTCTTAGTAATATATTTATTTTATTTACTAATAATAACTAACTTATGACTTTGTACCAGATATTTATGATAAAAAGCTACAGAAATAGTACATTACAGAATTTAAAGTATAATTTAATGTAAACATACAAAGAAAAATGTATAATGTATTTAAAAAGATACGAAGTCTCAAGACTGGTAAACTATTTGGTATAAAAAAAAGCAAAACTATCGATTTTATTACATTCACTAAACATCCTATTTAGTGGGTTATTTTAACCTTTGTTGGTTTGGTACGATAAGTTTGTTCATGGAATGTTGGACATAGGCAAGAGTTTGATCTAGCGATATAAAAATAAATATATTCATGGTGTGAGGGACATAAAACATGACCATTGAGTTTTTAGATGTATGTGGTATCTGTAAGTTTTTTACGAGACAAAAGAGAGCTTAACCTTAAATTAGTTTGAATAGATTTGATAGAAATTTCTGTAGTATTAGTATTAAAATATATTTATTTAATATAGATTAGATAAATTTTCACTGAAGATATTGTAATTAAAATTAATTATATTTTTATAACCTACGTAAAAAAGTAACTTTTTTACATTTAGATACGTTTAGATTTAGGCCGTTGCTGCTTATACATCATAGGGATAAGTTATTCAGATCATTTTATAATTTTAAAGTCGTCGGGTGTAAGAATGGTATGTAATTTTTAGGTCGTCAGCAAAAAATTTAATATTTGACAATTTAAAGCACGTTTCAATATATAATAGTAATATTAAAACTAATAAAGGTGAGAAGTGACAAATTTGAGGAACTCCAAAGGGTACATGAAATTTACTAAATAGGTGATTTTAATTTGCCGTGACCAATCAAATGAATAGGATTTTAACCAAATTAATAGATTTCCAGAAATACGTACATTTTTAAGCTTATCAATGAGAATTGAGTAGCTTACGTTACCAAAAGTTTAACTATAATCCGTATGAATTGTATGAACTTGATGATCGAATTCCACAAAATGAATTAAATTAGAATAAAAACATAAAAGATTTGTTTTGAATGAAACTGATGAGATAGGTTAAATAAGTTTATCCATTAATATTGTTAAAGAAAGCAATTTGTAAATTAGCCTGTAGTTATTTATGAGACATTTTTGGGTACATTTAAAAATTGGAGAGACAAAACTGTTTCCATTTATCAGGAAATATATCATAGTTTAAGGAACGATTCAAAAGTATTGAAATAAGAATAGTTGAGGAATATTTACCGAATTTTAAAAGAATTTATGGGAGATAATTTGAACCAGGACATGAATTTGGATTATATAAGGGCTTGTCAATAATTCACCTTAATTTTGCAAACGCTGAAGTGGTGCCAATGAAAAATATTAAAAAACAAAAAACAAAACTCACACAAAAATATTAGTAACTAAGTCGTGCTTTAATACAATATAATTTCAATTTTAAATTAATAAGGATTTATTAAACATAATAAGTAAATAATTGTTGTAATTGTTCAATATTTTACGGTTTTGTGAAATATTTCACCTTAGTTTTCAAAAATACAAATCAAAGTATATTATTTAATTTTACACTTCTGATTTAATTTAAGTTTCCTCCACTATTACATTTAATGTATTTCATTGTATATAATTTTTTATACATTAATAAAAGTTTGAAAAGTATTAGCGTTAATATCAGATTAAACAGACCAAAGTGTTCGAATCTGTAAGAGTAATTATTCTGAACTCTAAATTTAAAAGTATATTCAAAATAAAATAATAAATATAAATATTTTCAATAATGCCATTGTATTTATATAAATCCTATAGATTTAATATTGTTTCATTAATTACATTAAATTTATATATAAAAACTTAAACCTTGACACCTAAACCTCCGAATTCAATTAAAAAATTAAAAATTAAAAAAATTAAATCATAACTTAAAAATAAAACGTTTATAAAAATAATTACCTCTATTCTTTTGTTTCATTTTTCAGAAAATGCTATTAGAATAATATTTGAATATATACGAGTATTATTTAATATTTTATTGAATTTTAAAAACATTTAGTAATTTCGAATGCTTTTATTATTATTATAATCAGCCAAAATAAAATATGTTTTCCAGTTATCAATATTACTTTTAGACGAATGAGCATTAGCAGAATGTGGATTAAATGTGATATCACACAGGGCCAACAATGACACTAATGGAAAATAATAATTATAACCAAATAACCAAACTATTGGAACTACTCCATCATAATACTTGTATGTTTGTATTATTGTTTATTATTGCCACACTATTCAGTTTACGTGAAAAACGACAATAAAAATATATGGACTATATTTAGTGGTACTCTTTGGAATAGATATTATTCACAGTGGTTATAAATATATATATAAATATAACATTATACTAATGTAAAATAAAGTCATTCTTGTCAATATATAATAGTTATTTTAAATATACTCGTACATTATAATTGTATTATTATAATATTAAAATATTAATTATAACCAGAATATTTATAATTTTATAATAGTTTATAATTATTAAAATAAAAATAAAATAATACAGGGAATTATTACTGGTTGAAATATTTTTGTTTGGGGTTTCAAAAACAATTCCAATTTTTTACTGATTCGTGGTTAGGATTTTTTTGGTTTTATTGTTCCATGTTTGAAAACGTTTTCCATATACTAATTTTAAAGTGGGAATATATAGGTATATATAGGTATAATATAATAAGGCTATAGGTAAAATAACAGTGACTGATGTATGAATAAGGTACATTGAAATTCAAGAAAGGTAAAGTTCTCAATTTTATAACGTGGAGCTTTTAAAATATAAACCTGATATACCTAAGGGTAGTAAACAAATATGCGTTTCTCGTAATCCTTATTGTAGCTAACGTGTTATAAGATGTAAATTCAGCTTTAAGAATTTATTCCGATTCTTTATGTTTCCTTAAGGTTATCACATTTTTTACTGTTTTATAGCTTAAATAACTAATTACACTAAAAATATAATAGAATTAGTTGAACAATTGGAATATTAGTTGATGAAATGTAAGAAATATATAAATATAAATTATTAAAAATATAGATACTTATTGTTGATAGATCTTTTAAGAATATGTATAATATGTATATAAAATATGTAGGTATTATATATTTTTTATTTTAATATCCTTCAGAAGGAGTATAATAAGTTTAAATATAAGGACATGATATAATACATAAAGTATGACCTGTTAACTGGTAAGTGCATACAATGTAAAGTTTTTTATTTTTACTCATATTCATTTATTATTTAATAAATTAATTTACTTCAATCTAAATTTTTTAACCTATACCTAGGATTTTCTGATTATAATAATATATATTTTAAGTCATATTTTGGTTTGATAAAGTTCGTATTACAAGTTTCTCACATTCCCTTCAAATGTAAAAGAATGGTTGGGGTAATGATATCCATACACGTTTGCAGCCAATTGAATTTCATTGATAAAACCGCAGTCCACCTGTTGTCAACGTATGGTACGGTTAACCTATATCTTAAGATTTAAATGTTTTCAGTAAATCAAATTGCGCAAATAGTAAACTCCTATAAAATTAGGTATTCTCCTACACAAAATAATGCTAACTCTTACACTATATAATTAATTACAAAACAAATAAATGTATGATTGTTATAATATAAAAAGTCATTTTTACTATACAATAAATTACGTTATTATACATTTAAATACGAATAAATCATTCATGTTATAATATATTTTTTTAATGATTTAAGTAAGAAAAAAAATCAATCATATTACGATACAGTAAAAATTAGTCATATATTATATTACATTTATATTTTACACTTTACGCTATGTCCTAATTGAATCCGGTGCGTACGTTGCAGAACCATATACTTTTAACTATCTATAGTCAATCGATAGTTTAATGAACAACCGAGTGTTTTTAATAAATAGATAGGTATTATCTATCGAATATGTAAAAAAACTATCGACTTAATCACTCGATAGTTTTCAATCGATTGGGAATAGTAACTCAATATAAATATAATACTCACCCGATAGTCTATATTTATATGATTTAAAATGAGACGGCGGCGTATTATATTTTAGTATAATATACTATTTACTACATTTTATCTTATATATAAAACGCGTGGTCTTGCACCGTTACCGTTTTCAAACTCTTTCCTTGTCGTTTTGAAATGTTTACGCCTTTCGTTCCTCTGCGTTTTGGTATTTTCTCCGAGCTTTTATATCGGGAAGCAAAAATGCGATTCTCTAATCCTTGATTTCCGTTATCAATCGACGTTCTCGCGCATCATCGTGTTATCGCCCCGAGCTTCCCAAATCGGCTTTAGCGATCTTTTTCAGCTTTTTTTAACACGGCGGACTTCGGATTTGCGTTTCCCGGACGTTTTAACGCCCGGCTGAATGTTTCTTTGTCTATCGTTCATCCCCGGCCGACAAGGAGGTTCGTATATATTATGTAGATATATGTAACGGTGTTATTCGTTATCTGATTAGCTTAAATACAAGAAATTTTAAACACTCATCAACGATTTTGTAGCTAAATGGGAACGGCAATGAACTTTCGATACGGGTACGCCGGTTCGAATCCCACACCACCTATCTGTTCTTTTGCGACTTTTTTTTATTCTTATAATTTTGTATTTGTTTCATTGAATTAAATTTCATACCTACCCCCCTATTTTATTTCATTAAATTATGTATTATCTAATATCCTGTGAAGAGTCCGTATTAAGTATTTGAATTTGTCCAGCTGGTTCATTCAATAGGTACCTATAATATAGTTTTTATATCTCATAGTAATGAACTTAAAATCGTAGGACTTCCATAGTATTTTTCGCAATTTAAAATTGATTTATATTGATACATTCGGGCAAACTCTTATCATATATACGATGTGTAATCGGACTTATTTTCATCATATTGTTAATATTAGTCGTCTAGCTTTTCCACTGTTTGAAAACTTATTTAGTATCATATCATCAGTAATATCTACATCTCTGTGAAGAGATAATAGAGCTATTCCTACAAGCCGTAACTCAGATGTTGTGTTTCGAAGATAATTTTTCAATGTCCTTAATTTTGAAAAACTTCTCTCTGCAGTTGCTGTCGAAACTGGAAGTATTCACAGTATCTTTAGAAGTTCCTACATATTTGGGTACATTAGTGGATCACATTGCTGTAATGCTTCGTTAGCTGTCAATGGCCGAGATTCAACCAAATTCCATTTTGACTGTCATAATTGATATAAAAAACGAGTGTTACACGTCTTACAACGTTGGTGGTAAATAGTTGATACCATTAATCATATTTTATTATTGATAATAATTACTTAAATTATTATTTGTGAATAACAATGATAACAATGTGAATATAACATAATAGATCTTATACGATAAAATATTGTCTATTGATAACATCGATACCGATAGCGTTATACACGTATTCTGTCTTTGTGATATTATAGTTTGGTTATGGAAAAAACGTATGTCGTATTGCCGTATGGTGCCTATGTATATAATATTATTTAATAAATTAAATAATAATTTAAGATATCCTGAAATTTTGAAGGGGGCTGCAGCCCCCCCTCATTCCCCCCTTGGATACGTCACTGCTGATATATTACCAATATTACACGAAAGTATTTTAAACGTTTTAAAAATAATTGGGACATCAATAATTTCGATAGTCCGATAGTTTTACAAATAATCGAGTTGTTGATAGTTTTGATAGTCCGATAGCCAATCGGTTTACTTAAAACTATTCAATAGCTTTTTAAAAATAATCGAATAAATAGATTTTTCAAAACTACCAAGTTGTTCGATAGTATTCACTCGATAACCCCAATCACTATTAATCATGGTTTTATTTTTTCGGGTATCTGGTTAGATAATGGTTAAATAATACTTTCCAGATACGAATTTAGTTTCAAAAATTTTATCCCTTTTTCAAGGAGTTTTCCATCTAGTTTATTTGCAATTGATCTCCCTGTTTTAAAGTACATCATATTTGTCCGATTTTAATAGATAAAGTTATATTATGGTATACAACTCTGTTTATATTATTTTTTGTCTATTTACCTAAAAAAAAAAAAAACAAATTTATTGTACAATAAATAAATGATAAGGATCTATTATATTATAATATCTTACAATATTTATGTCAACTAATATAATTAAAATTAGTTTTATAGTAGGGGAAAGTCCTATATGATCATAATCGACTATTTTTCATCGATTACGTAGGGTATCGTAAATTTCGCTTTACCATAATATATCATAGATATCTATGTACATATTATTATAATAGTCACGTATTTAATTATAATAAATCATCATAAAAACGAAATTATTATTTTTATTGTCAAAATCAACACAGAAATTTGTTTAAAAATTTTTTATGTAAAATATAAATCATAGACAAGGGATAAACTAACAAAATTATATTTATTATACCCATATAATAAAACCTAGGAAATGAGAGTTGGCGGAATATTTAAATTATTTTTAGTGCCTCTTTTTTACGAAATATCTCTTGACAAGTACACTAACAACAATATATTGACATATTAATTTAATGTGCATAATATAGTTAATTAAGATACAAATACGCGACAGAACGAATAGTTTTGGACTTTCCTAATAATTTTAACTTTATAAACCGTATAATTTTGTTGAGTTATTTGTTGAACTATAAGTGTTGAACAACTATGTAAGTATATATTTCTATTTATTTGTACTCAAGGTGTACGTATAAGTTTGTGAATGTGCATGATTTGACCGTATTTATACGTACACGTGCGTGTTTATAATAATATATGCCAAACGTGTACTTAAATATATATAAATATACTTTATTAGTCATTCTACACACATAAAGTGGTATATATATGGTACATATATAAATATCTATTACACACGTACCTATGTGTATGCATTTTAAATTACCTGGTCAGTATTTATATAATTAATAAAATATTAAATATCCATCTAGAGTCTAAAATATGTAATCGATTTTTCAGCATAACTCATTTCTTTAGAAATTCCCAATGTCACTTAAAAGATCGTCTTAAACCCTATATATGTGGGTCCGAAGTCAGTGTAATTTTTTATTATTATCTTTTTTACATGTATTTATTAAAATATAATTTTAAAATTTATCAACTTTGACAAATTAAGTTTGTATACAATTAATAGGCCGTGGATGCATTTCAATTGTCGGATAGGATACTTGTGGTAGATATAATGAACTTAAAAGTAATAATATATCATTTATTCTGATGATACGATTCTGAGCATATATTTCGGTGTGATTTTTATGACGTTGCTATACATGGGGCTGTAGTAAATATTTGGTGTAAATTTATAGCTTCTGGCATATTAATTTTCCAATTAATAATAATTTGTGTACTTTTGATAATTATAAATGTTATGTATTACCTATATAGTTGGTAACCGTAACTACTTTATTTTTTTTCTAATTTATATCAACTTAATAAGTTTATGCTTAAGGAAACTAGGAAAATCAAAAATTGATCTCTGTAAAGTACCAAATACAGCGAATTTCCTATTAAAAATCTCAACACAGAACATCAGTTACTTTATACATAATTTTATAACTAAATATAACTATAAATAAATTATAAAGAACGAAATAGCACAATACGTTACTGTGTTTTGTTGTGACATGTAATAATTGTAATATAATTTAGTTTATGTTTATATTTTTTCAAATAACTATAAATCATATAAAGAAATAAATTAATGTGTTGAATAATTACTAAAAGAAAATCTTATTATTATTATTATTTTATAATATTATTATTATAATATTATAAATTATATTATTATATTATTTTATTGCCTATAATTTTATTTTTGTTTTATAGGTATATTTAAAAGATCTGCAAGTAAAAATATTCAATATACCTATATGCGATTTTCATTGAAAATACTATTGAAAGCATCCTGTATAATAATGGTTATAAAATATAATACTGGTTATAACTGGTCATATTGACATCAGAAAATTATATTTCTATAAGGCATATTATTTTTAATTGAATAAATTATATTTCATTTGAACTTATCTCGTTTTATTTTCATATCTAACTCTTATCATAAAAGGCGATTGAATATTGATTATCTTTTTGATATTGAGTCTACATGACTGCTGTATTTTATTTATTTATATGTTCTTTATATATTTTTTTAAATTTCAGTGGAGCAATTAATGTAATAATTTTATTATGCTTATAATATTTAAAAATTTATTTTCACGTAATAACTTTTGGATAAAATGAGTACAGTATCAATTTCAGAGTAAATAAAATTTTCAATGAAAAAAAAATTATATATGATATTTAAAAAGGAATTTTTTTGATTTTCCTAGTAGTTTTTCGATGCGTAATTTAAATCTGCCATTTTATAACGGAAAATGTTATTTCTATAAGTGGAAAAATAATACACTAAGTTTTAATTATTACTAAATTTTTTTTATTTATTTATTAAATTAAAATTGTTATATCTACTTCCTGTAAGCAGAGCTTGTGTTGGAAATAGAGAGTTACATATTACATAATAATATTACATATATATTATATACTACATATTACAAACATACAACAAACATAATAGAGTAGAGAAAAGAAAAAAACACAATAAAATAAAATAGAAATGTCCAAAAATTAGATAAAATTACATAAAATAAAGTACTTAAATAATAATAATTTGTATATTAAAAGATTTCATCAAATGGAACTTGACAATTATAAATGGAGAAAGCTAAAAAGAAAGTTTTATCGAAATTTATTGTTATTTTTTTAGTTTTTAAATTTTGCATAATTTGTTTTAATCCAGTGGAAGCTTTAGTATACACAGAGTCCCATGATTCATCGGAAAATAATAGACAAGTATCGTCTGCATATGTTATTATTGATCCATTAATTTCTAAATCACAAATAATATTTATGTATATTATAAATAAAATTGGTCCTAAAACACTTCCTTGTGGAACACTACAATTTATTTTAAGTTCATTTCCTAGAATTTTGTTTAACATAACCGTTTGTGTTCTGTCATTTAAATAACTATGTAACCATTTAAGGCTTTGATTAGTTATTTCAAAACTAGGTAAAGTATTCAAAAGCACTTCATGATCGACTGTATCAAATGCTTTAGCAAAATCTAAGAAAATCGCTACTGTTTTCTTCCCATTATCTAGCATATTATATATATATTTAGAAACATTATATAATGCATCTACAGTACCTAAACCTGGTCTAAATCCAAACTGATTAATTGAAAGAAGTTTATGTTTTTCCAAAAAACTTATTAGCCTTGATTTTACTATTTTTTCTAATTGTTTTGAAAAATTACAAATCATTGATATAGGTCTATAATTATTCATATTTTCTTTATTCCCATTTTTAAAAAGAGGTTTGACAATTGCTAACTTGAATTTAGTTGGGAAAATTCCTTCTGTTAAACTAATATTATATATATGAGCTAGTGGTCCTGCTATATACGATGCAATGTTTTTTAATAGTTTAACCGATAATTTATCAAAGACTACTGCAGTCTCATCTTTTAATTTATTTATTGCATTTATTATTTCGTTCATATCAATAGGTTTTAAAAAAGAGTCATCGAACTGGTATTCATATGAATCAGTAGTTTTCATACTTTCATTATAATTACATTTTTGAGTTAATTTTGAGCCTATGGTTGTGAAAAATTCATTGAACGCATTAGCTGACTTTATTAGTTCATTTTGAACATCAATAATCGACTAATCAATTTTTAAATAATTTGTACATTCATTATTTTGCATTTTTCTCCCCCCTGTAATTTTTTTTATAAAGTCCCATGTGGCTTTAGGATTATTTGATAATGAAGTAAATTAATTTTTATAAAAGTTTAATTTTGCTAATCTTACAATTGAAATTAATTTATTTCTATATTCTTTTTAGTAAATAAGTAAAAATTTATTTAAAGGATATTTTTTAACTTTAAAGGACAGTTCATTTTTACCATGTGTAGAACATAATAATCCTGCAGTCATCCATTCTTTAATTTTTTTATTTTTTGATGAAATTATTTTATCCATTGAACACATGTCAATTATATGGAACAATTTATCATAAAATATAATTAAAGCAATATTTATATTATATTCATTATAAACATTATCCCACTTTTCGTCTTTAATTCTGTATTTAAGTAAGTAAGTTGAAATCTATATTTTTTTTAGTATCATTTGTTGTATTTAAGTATTTTATTATAGGAACTGATATAATAATTGGGCAATGATCAGTTATATCAAATTGAAGAACACCTGCTTCAGTATTATTAATTATTTCGTTATTATTACATTTTAAAAATATATGGTCTATACAAGAATGTACTTTATTTAGGGGAAGTCTTGTATAAACGTTAATTAGAGAATTAAAACCATTTGTCGATAACATATCCAGGTATTCATTATTATAATAATAATGATAATAATAATAATAATAATAATAATAATAATAATAATAATAATAATAATAATAATAATAATAATATAATAATAATAAATAAATTTAATAAAATTTAAATATAAATAATAAAATAATTATTATTATTATTATTATTATTATCATCATCATCATCAT
>JAIPRL010001588.1:0-45611 GCA_025469235.1 Pemphigus obesinymphae
TGGACTGACCGAGTCAGAGAAGACCTCAAGCTTCTGGGAATTAGAGAGGGAGAACAACTGGCGAAGAACAGAGAGTTGTGGAGAGGCGTAGTGGAAGCGGCGATGGACCTTCAAGGCCCGGAATAAGCAAAAAAAAAAAAAATTATTAAGGAAAAAATTAGTATACTCATATACTATCAACAATAAAATTAGAATCTACCCAAGATATAGATATGGTGTCTTATGTTATTACTTATTTATCTATTAGGAAGAAATTAAATATTTAACAATCCTGTTTTTAACATCACAAATATATTGTTTTAATAATATGACAGGTTGAATTTTCGCTTTCTACTATTTTTAAAAGTTTCCTTTATTTTTCTTCTAGCTATAAATAGATATTATTGTGAACCATTAGAATATAATTTAGAACAAACTAAAGTTTCACTATTAAAAAAAAAAAAAATTATTTCATGGAATTACTAAGTTGAATTTAGTAGAAAAACACTAATATATTGAAATCAGTAGTACCATTGATTATAATATATTACTATTTATTTATTTACAATCAATAATAGTACCTATATATAATTTTTATTTATTTAGGGTTTGTGGTAGATTATTCTATTTTCTTAACATAGGTTTTTAGACAACTGTAAGGAAATTAAAAAAAAAAAAAAATGAAAATCTAACGATCGAAAAATGTTTAAATATTTTTCTAAATTTAAATGTAGTCCAATATCAGTAACATTTTTTATTATTGTATTAATATGTGATAGAATTAAGATGCAAATATCTAAATATAATAAGTAATAAAATATAAAAAGGAAAATTATAGATATTTGTGAATGAGTACAGTACCTACATATATTGTTAAAAATAATAAATTATTCAAATTAAAAATGGTCTAATATTTACTTGGCATTCTCCATACTGTGTATATGTAGCTGGTTCTAATGTCCAAATATGTTTCTCGTGTGTAATATATGAATATTTTGATTCTTTAATTTCTTGTTTAATGTTCTCGAGTTTCAGTCTTGCATGTAAGTAATCTTGAAGCAATGTGTTAAGTGGATGTTCACATGTTTGGAAATTATTCAATTCTGCTTGATTGAATTCTTCAGTATATTCTTGTAAACCAAATAGCAGTTTATTTTGATAATATTCTGCCAATTGTTCATCATTAAATGGAGTTAAAGATTCGAAAGGCGTTTTAGAAACTGGTGTACTCCATAAGTCTTCAAGTATTGGAGCACATGGAGTTGGTAATGAACCTATAGAGCAAGGAATTGACATTGGTAGTATTGATGGTGGTGTAATATTTTCAATAGAAGTTTCTATTTCAGACGATTGAGTAGTATTATCTTGTAAATAACTGCAATTTTCACTTGCTTCGTTTGCAACTTCTGTACTTATAAAAAGATCACTAAATGCTTCATGAAGTGCATTTTCAACATCATCTGTAGTAGCAGAAGAATGCAGTACATTATCTATGGGCTCTGGTTCTTCAACAGTTATCTAAAACCACAAAATAGGACAATTTATATTATAATTTTTTATTAACAGATGGGTTTATTAAATATTCAACCAATTATATATATAAAAAAATATCAAATACTCAATATTATATTGACTAAAAACAGATTAAAGAATAATTATTAGTAAAGATAATCCAAACAAGATAATCAATAATAATACAATACAAATGAAAAATGAGTATAGCAATGGGATAATAAGGAAGATTGGTACCTAATTATAAAGTTAATATACAAAAATTGTATTATGGTATTATAATTTTAAAAACAAATACCTACTTAATAAAAAAAAAGGATAATTATGCCCGAGTCCTGAGGTATAAAATATAATATATATGTTAGTAAGATTTCCTCAATAATTTCCAAATCAAGGCTTGCAATAGTTTTAAGTTTCAAAAATTGGTCCTCTAGTTACTTTGAGTTTTCTAAATTGTAAATGCCAAATTAAATTTCAAAATTTGATCAGGGAAAAAATAAATCCCATAAAAATACAGTAGTCATGGAAATTTAATTAGTCATAATTAGGGTTCTGATTTATATGCATTTGCATGTTTTTTTTAATAGTCCAAAAAGCAGTTAGATAAGATACACATTTGAATAATTGTAGTCAATAGATCTGAAACACAGTTTTATTTTGAATATGTTGCCATTTTTTGACATATTCTGCATATTGCTGTATTTTAAGATTTTTTATTGTATATAGATAAATGCATATTATTAATATTTTGGTCATATTTTTTTTCCTAACAAATATTTACAGTATATTTCACAATGAATGTGAAACGGTTCTTACAATTCACATAATTCAAAAAATTTGTTTTCTCATCTTATTTTTGTATAATACTATAAATACACTATAAATACACATCTATACTCTGATACCATACTTCCTGTATAATTGTCTGTTTTTAGGAAATCCAGTATACATTTAATTGAACAATAATAAACACCAATTTAATTTTAAAAAAGAAAATAATAATAATAGGTACTTTTACATTTTTTTTTTTTTAATGAGGATATTTCTATAAAATGAGAGTATAAATGAATAATTCTAAGGTTTTTAGAGTATATAAACCTGGGCTCTAATCATAATACATGTCAATTACTGGATTGAAACAGATATCTATAATAGAATTAGGAATGGAGGATACCAAAAATGTTGATTTTAAAAAAACTTTGATCTTTGATTCTCAATACCAGGTCATTTGGGGAAAAATGTAGGAATTTTTGTTTTGCTCGTCACCTTTTAATTTCAGTGCAAATGTAAATGATTTTATTTTTGATAAAATTTTTTTGGAAATTGATACCAAAAAATATCTCAATTCAGATACAACAAAATCTCGGCAATTATTTTATTTATTAATTAATTTTTTCATTGTGTTATTAACCAGAGTTAAGAACTGCTTAGCATAGTTCTTCACTGAGGCAATTATTAAACTATTGATAAATACTAAAATCTAAATAATTACCTGTACAATTAAAATTAATATGTGTGCATAAAAACAACATAAATGAAAATTGTTTTTTTTTGTAAATAATATATGTTACTGTTAACATATAGGTAGATATTCAGAATATAAATTAATGTATTAAGTTTTTATTTATTTAATATAAGAAATTTAGAATTTCTTCGTAGTACCTAAACATTTTAACGATTTAGTGGGGTAATACATTAATTTAAATAATATTAAGTCCTTAATTTTACTAAACATGTTTTGATCTAATTTTGGTATTTGACTACATAATTTTATACACAAAACTAAAACGCTGTACTTGGGTATCTGTAACCAGGCATATTAGGATTATACAGGCGAGCTATTGGGAAAATCTTGATGGGTCATGCCAATGTATGAGCCAATCATTTCAGTGTTTTGGGCCATTGACTTTACCAATTATAAAAATATTATAACTAGCTAGTAGCTCATAGATAATATTACGGGCTATTATAAATTAAAACTACTAAGAAATATAATAATAATAGATAGGTACAGCTGATAATTCAAAATTTGAAAAGGTAATATAATTAGTCATCTAGGTACTCTATTTCACGTATGCTTACAATATATAAAACTTTTTTTTATAGGGAGAGGGGAATAGCTACAACATTTTTTTCCAAAAAATGGTAGGTAAAGTTTCATCTTTAAAAAAGATTTTAAATGAAAACTGTTTTTGATAATGTATAGGTACCTAATGATAAAAAAAAACATTTTCTATACCTAATATTTTGTTCTAACCACAGTATATTTATATTTATTTCAGTGGCATAGCTACTGTATAGGCAACTGCCCTTAGGCGTCAAACTTTCTGAGACGCAACCTTGTATTATTTCCCCCACCTCCTCTAATCCTAAGCGGGTAGATTATACAAATAATTTTTTTTTCTGGTTATTTGTGCGTTTTAAAAGTCGATTTCTAAGGAAATTTATACAAATGATCTTTTTTTTTTATTATTATTTTAGGAGTGCATAAATTGATTTGCAACCAGAGCACTTGTAGCTATGCTACTAATTAATTAATATTTATGCCATACAGCATTAATACCATGACAAAATAGATTTTGTCATGATTAATACAATATAACTTTAACATTATTTAGCATGAAATGATAACAACTTAAAATCAACAAAAATATATAATATTAATACTAATTGACAATTAAATTATTAAGAAAATAAATGAAGTAGCTTGTGGCACTCAAAGTTAACAATTATACACTTGATTATTTAATGTTTCAGTTTATATTTTGCATACTTCTAACTAAAGGTCCCTGAAGATAGGGGCACCAGTACCTACACTAAAAGAAATAATTTTTTTTTTTTTGTGAAAATATCCTTTATTGTAGATTTGTTCTGAACATTCCACTGTTATGTGAAACACGATCAGAAAAGTATAAATCAATACATTTATTTTATAAAAACTTTAGAGCAATAAAACAGCTCCTGTAAATCGGGAAAAAATAACATCAGACTTGAAACATTCACCAAATATTTTCTATAGTATTATATGTAGATATCTCTATTGATACAATTTTCAAAAACCTTTGACCATAATTTGGTAATTTATAAAACAATTACAATTTTTATTATGAACCTAAATTTTATTGGATATAATAGGAGTCAAGTAAGAGGTTTTAGGTAGAAAATTAATTTTAGTTAGTACCTACTAGAAGGCATTTTTAGATTTTCTCAACAATTTCTTAAGCACAAAAAAAAAAAAAAAAAATACCGAAAAAAAAGGAAGAATTGTAATAAATAGGAAAATAATATTATACTGTACTTCGCTTAGAATTGTTCTTCAAACATATTGATTTATCTTTGCTTTCAAATCTAAAATAATAATACTACACTATTTTGTTAGTGATCTAAAAGAACAACGAACTGCTTGTATTTTGGTAGTCTTTTAAAAATTTTATAGTCTATAAATTATTTAAAAATTATATTGTAAACATCTATTTACTGTAATAAATTATAGGCACTTTAAATATTTGACTGGATTCTTGAAGTAAAAATACAGCGTACAAATGTATTAATTACGGATTAAAAATAAAAAAAATAAAAAATGGGTCAGTGATTTATAGTTTGGACAGCTTAAAAGCTGAAACATCGATGGGCCATTTTTGTCCAATTTGGTACTGTTTATATAGGTACAATAATATACATATATATATATATTTTTCAAAACCGAAATTAAAAATAAATATTTTAATCAAATTTGTACCCATTAGGTATTAGGTATGTTTTAGTATAAATAAACTAAAAATTATTTTGTCTAGGTACCATTTTTTTGAATTCAGAATGTGACACTAAAGACAAGTATAAAGCATTGCAGTGATGTACAAACTTAACACAGTCGCCATGACAAACGGTAAGTACGAGCATGAAAAAATATGTAATGTACCTATTATGCAATGTCATTGATAATATTAAGTAGGTAGGTAGGTAGTTACTGGGAATACCAATAGGCAGTTTTATTTCATAAGTGTAAGACGATGGAAAAATGTAGAAAATAAATAATACAACGGATCAAATCCGATTGATAGATAGGTAATAGATTTTATTGCAGAAAATCACGTGAAATGGACAATGGTCCGTACATACTTTGGCCGACCGCTTGGTCTTGGCTGGAGCGTGAATTCTAGGCCTTTGTCGTTCCATATCGCTTAATCAAATCATAATCTCTAGCAACAACTCGAACGAACGTCCAACCACACACAAGAACACTCGAACAATCCGATAACGCAGACACTTCAATACATAATAATAATATACATGTTATTGTATACCTATCGTAACACTACAGAGTCACGGTAATTGCGACTTTTCTCTTGTTTTTGTTTTGATATTTTTTTTATTAATGTTTTTTTTTTTTCCTTCCTTAACTACTCATCGCTCGTTCGATTTGATAACAGTAGTGTCACGTTATCAGCTGCGCTCAGTCATATGCATGCATGCATGCATACATTTCGTCTAGACCACAGACCACAGACCCATACGTCGTGTTCGGTTCGTCGTGTTGGCAATCGTCACGTCGTTATCACGGGTTACCCGGTTATCAGCCCGTGCGCGGATCAGCCGCAACAGCAGCAGCTGTTCGGCGGGGCTCGTCGTCCTGATAACGGGGCCCGTGCACGGTAGGGAAATGGTGAGCGCCGAAAGGGGCTCGCGGTGATTCCTCGCGAAGACGTACAGCTCGGTTGTGCCGTTATGACTGGTGGCCACAGTTGCCGGCCGATCAGTGTCCGTGTGGTGTAAGGCGGACCAACAAGTCGCTACGGTTCGGGTCGCCGATGTTGTTGAACACGTCCAGTCCAGTGCTATGGCTTCGCGTATAACGTCCGGCGCTCGGTTGTGCGTTCGCGCCAGTATCGATAAACTCGTGTGCAATTTGGCTAGGAGCAGCCACCACAATGCGGTGTCAACTAGCGAGACGGCTGTCGGGCCCAGGTCGGACAGGACATTACTAAGTTACCAGGTGAGTTATTAGTCGACCTATAATAATATTATTATTATTATAGCACTCCGGTCGTCCTCTCGCTTTTCACTTCGATGGGTTTTTGCCGTTTTCGCCATGTTCGCGTTGTCCCTTCAAGGTCTTTTCAATGACTTTTCGCGCAAAAACATTGCGAAGGGACAATTTTTTTTTTTTCGTTTTTTTGTTATTGTCATTTGGCAACGTTCCCGTCTCCGGCGTCGTCATTCGTCATGACATTCATATTGGCGGTTTGTTCGTTTCATCAATTTCAACTCTGGGATCCTAACACTTGAAGTTGACCACTGATTGATCCAGAGATTGACCTGACCTAACCTAATCGATCAAGTGATTCTTTAAAATATCAATAATAATAGACACCGTCCGTGTAGGTACATAATAATTGTTAAAATACCTTTTAAACGGTACCCATGAATTTTTCTTCGCGCCAAGGAAAACTAGGTACTGGGAAAATCGAAAAATGACCTCTTTAAAGTGCCTACAGATGACTGGCAACAATTTACTATGAAAAAATTTCTCAACTCCAAAATTCCTACTTGACTGCTTCTGCCTTAAAAAAGTTAATACAGACATGAAAAAAATAATCATGTTAAAAACAATATACCTAATATTAGATGCCTCTATTCACCGATTGTGTTTAGGTTATTGCTTGTTGGCTGGGTATATTTTACTGATTACGAAAATTGAACAATTATTTTATTTTCCAATATTTGTTTGTATTCACGAATACCAGAAATAATTTTCATTACCTACTTTAAATTCTCATAATATAAAAGTTATAATTTACAGTAAATTGTATAATAACAAATAAAAATAAATAACAGTAAATTATATATTAATTAATATAAAATTACTGTGCTATTACTACCTATTTATGGGTTATTTTTTAATTATTATTATAATTAAAAATTTTAAACGTTTACATGTGATTACATGCGCGATTTTGACATTTTGTACGTGATCCTGTGTAAATAATTTTTTTTTTATTAATTTTTGAGCTATTTTTATTATATCTATAATATATATGTACCTATACAAATATTACCTGATAAAACAATCCAATCATAATCTTGATCTTTCGTTTAAAAATTCAATTTTGATTACTTACCTGTTTTCATTCAAGATTTGAAAAAGTTGAAAACCCATACTGATGGGAAAAGCCAAACGGACAGGGTCAGGTCTACGATCGATTGATTTAACATTTCGAATAATATACCTAGTTGAAAAAATGTAAGAAAAAAAAATCGATTATCTTGGATTCCAAATCAATCCAACTAATAAGTTATTTAGGTACTTAATAAGGTAAACCTAATAATTACTATTAAAATACCTACTCTATCCAAGTACTAATGATCCTAAAAGAACGATTCCATTTTTCTGTGTATAAAAAATAATTTATATTTATCCTAATGAAGATATTATAATTTTGGTAATTTGTTTACTTCGATAGTTATGTACCTATCTAATTTGAGTAACTTTCGAAATAAAAAAATAAGGTAAATAAAAGTATATTTGAAATAAAGCTACATGAGTATATTATTATTATTATTATAATACCTATATTATTATTATTATGATGGTTTATGATTTTCATTACGGACGTGGTATGTAAATGTTAATAATAGGTATTTCCTTCCCTGTGGCATAGGCAGTAACTATAAAAAGACAATTGTTGGAATTGTTTCTTTTTTCGTACATTTGATTATACTGTTAATTTTTTTTTATACCGTTAAAAAGTTAATTTTGATGTAATACATACATAAAAGTAATAAAAATGGGCTCAGAGTGTTCAAATTAATGATGATATAAGAATAGGTATACTAATCTAATTTTTGACAATTTGGCACCAAGTTATACTGTCTCTGCCACTATTAGAGCATAATATTATACTTATATATACTATTTGTGTATACACCGTGTACTCAAAATAATTTCAATTTTCTTTATCTCTGATAATATCGTCTACGAATAATAATTGGTGGTTATATGGGTCCAAATTATTTAAATATGGAATAAATTGAATTAATTTTGATAGCGATTGGACAAACCACGTTTTAGGTCATTATTTGTAGTTATCATCGTTGAATATTATAAACGTGCACTTGGCATAGAAATACTGTTGAGACGCACGGGGATTTAATATTCGATAATGAGCATACTATATTATACTATTAGGTATTCGTGTTTCCCGTAAAACTTGCGTCGATTCGACTAATTTACGAATCAAAACGAAATATGGTGGAGGGCAGTTACACGCGTTACCGTTTGTCGATTTAATTAGATTTCGTTTTGATCGAACGAAATCCTACCTATTCGCTATCTTGTTTATTTTATTATATAGGCGTGTATTCCGTCGACTTGATAACGATATCATTCGCCGTATTAGCCTGTAAAATAATAACGAAGAAAATATATTATATTATAATATGTAAGACTTCGGTTGTTTCGAATTTCGTCTAAATCGATTAAGTACCTACAAGCAGCGCGTATGCGTTTTCGCAACATGCGGTCACCGACAGTGAATATACTATATATTTATATATATATATATATATATATATAAAAGGGGCATCTGAACTTGAAAATCGCGACGACCCACTGCGACTTATCGTCAGTCAGGTCGTATATTCCGTTCGTCCTTGTGACGTTAGATCGTTGTTGTTTTGCGCCTTGCGGTGGTGGTGGTGCAATTTTTAATGCGCTTGCGATGCGTTTTTGGTTGGCGGACTGCAACGGCGAGTTCCCCGTACGAGGGGAATCGCCATAGTAACGAACCAGTTGTGCGCAACGCGTTACTGGCCTACTAATGTAAAGGGAAAAAAAAGAAAGAAAGAAAAAAAAAATTAAAAATTAATAATAAGAATAGATAATAGATAATAAACAGAGGAGAAGAAAAATACACACGGCCGCCGAGACCGTTAATCAAGGTCGACAACCTGGTAGCCCGTAAGTAGTCTTCGGTGTTTGTTGGTCTTTCTCTCTTTCTCGCACATGCGCGCGCGCGCATATTGTTACCGCGCCGCATCGAATATCTGGACCGCTCTATAAGCGCACGCCAATCAATTTCTGTTTAACTTCCGATTTTTACCAATTTTTATTTTTCGGTTTTCTCATTTAGCGTTCATTTTAACCAAAATACAAATACAAATATCTTCCGTTTTAATAACAGCCCGCGAGAAACGACTCCCGGAAACGACGGAAATCCCTTGACGATTTAATGACCCCTAACGCAGTGCCTAGTAAAATTAAACCTCAAAGGGTGCGTTCGAGAATATTCGGAGTTATATAGTAGAGTGGTGTAGAGTAGAGTAGCGTGAGTGTTGGGTAAAGTAGATAGGAATAGAGTATGGTTTAATCACAGAATAAATTTAACATCACGACAATAAATTGATATTCGAACAATGATAAGATCTTTTGATAAGTGTTTATTTTTAAATATATTTAATATGTATTTAGTCATCTAACAAGATAAGAGTACAAATTTTTACAAATTATACAGTTATATAGGTCTTGGTCCAATTTATTATCTAGTTTAATGGAGAGATTTTAATAAATATCATGTTATTTCACCTGATTTTAGATAATTGTATAATTCATTAGGAATGAAAACTTTATGTTCTTGGATTTTGAAGCCTACTGTCACTTACATGATGAAAAAAACTTGAAAATTTAAAATACATAAAAAAATAAAAACAATTGACAAATTATTAGTTGTATAGGCAAGAACATGACGAAACATATCTTTCGTCGTGGGCGGGAATATAAATAAAAATTACTCGTCATCTGTATAATATGATAAGAATAATTATCAGTAGAGTTAAAAGGACTTAGCGATTTCTTTTGGGTGATAAGAGTTAACTCTAGTGAACAACACTAGGTTTTCAAACGGTAACCTTAGAGTTAACACCGTTTTTCTTGAACGACCCGAAATCGACTATAGTATACTCGAGTTAACTAGAGTTGAGTTTTCGAACGCACCCCAACGTGTTAATTTTTACATTGAGTTTTTGTTACGCGATATTTTTCAATCGTCTTTATGTTTTTCAGTGATAATATTATTATTTAATATTGAACCGACCATGTAGTTGTGTGAACTGCAATGTTGAGCGGAAAATGACTAATTCCATGAAATTCTTTTTTTAATATATACCTAGGTAAATATTAAAAGCAGTCGTTCAGAGAAATACAGACGGTGGATGTGGGTCTATCGTCCGTTTTGTCCTCGGATAGGATAGGGTATTATTTATTTTTAAATTTGAAAACATAGATAAAATACGATTCTAATCGAAGTTCGATGTAAAAAAACTAATAATAGGTAACCATGACAATTATTGTATTTTATGTTTTGTTATTTCCCCTATACTTATAAAATATTTCCGTTATAAAAGATAGTTTTTAGGTTTCTAAATATAAATTTAGACACTTTATATTCCCGTTGTATCTGTACGTTTGTCTGCTGTCCGTAATTATTATAGTACATATAGTTACGAATTTGTTGATTTGACTAGATATTATTCATAGATATCACTCAATAAAAAATGAACTACCTGTAACTTTATTTTACAGTACCTATAGACTACATTATTAATGATTTCGATGCCATATTAATTATTTTTAAAACAAAATTATTTACTCAAAAGATGCATACAGATACAATAAAATATATTTAAAATTTAAAAAATGTAATAGGTACTCTAATAAAAATAAAAAATAACAGCATTATATAAGTAAAATTAATATAATAGATAAATTATAAATATATATATATATAAATATACCACAAATTATATTAAATTCATTTTTATAGTTAGATTTGTTTAGGGGTACACATTCAAGTCTACATAATATGGAGTTAAAATAAGGACATTTTTGTGAAAATGAATGGTTAAAATCATTTGGAATTATCGTATTAGTTTTCTATATGCATATATTGAAATTAAATTTATTATTGGTAATATTTATTGTAAGATCTAAAAAGTTAATTTCATTATTTATTTGTGTTTCAAGTGTAAATTTTACTTTTTTTTATTAATTTTATTTAAATTGTTAACCATAATTTCTGCCTGTTTATTTATATCTTTGAATATAATAAAAATACCATCAACATATCTGAAATAAGCTTTTATGTATTGTTTATATACTTTGTGGTTTAAAATGTAAATCGATTCATAATATTTTGCATGTATCATTCAGAAAGTAAGGCACTATCCATTACGAAACCATAATTTTAGAAATATAAATTTTTATTATACTCGAAATAATTTTGATTAATTATAATGTTAATGGAATGAATAATTTCATTAATTTCTTAATTATTAAAGCCACTATTATGTGTAAGTTTATCTTTGAGTATATTTATTGTTTCAAGTTTTAGAATAGAAATATAAAGGTTTTTTACATCTAATGAAATCATATAATATTATGGAGCCGTTTTAAAATTTATAATAGATCAAATTAGAATGATTTTCTATATGTAATTTAATAATTGGATGTAACTGTGGAACAGTTTTTGTTCCAATTGCTTTTTAATAATAATTATTTTTGGAGGAATTATTTTGACATAATTTTAGATCAATTTATTTATTTGTTTATTGAAGTATCGATAGGATTATACGATAATAATTGAATATTATTTTTATAAATTCTGATGTATTGCAATGTATGACTACTTTTTTTACTTTTTGATTTTAAACTTTTTTTTAAATGGCAACCTATATTTTTGATTCGATATTCTGATGCAGAATATGTTTCTAAAAATTTGGATGTATAATATATACGAGTATATAGGCAATAATACAAAATATATTATAAATGGGCAATAAAATAAATGAGATAAAAATTAAAAAACAGGAAATTAACTTAGGTACCTAGAGGGCCCTAAGGTACCTAACGCCTCCTATGTAAACTTGTCTAAGTAGTTTACTCAAAAAAAAAAGCAAAATATCCTTCCATATTTAGATGATAAACATTATCGCTCACTTTAATACTGCAACCTATTGTCGGTGTATTGCATATTTTTAATATTTTTTACTATTAATTATTAAAATATTTTTTAAAACTGAAATATATAATTTTTCTTATAGGTTTTCTTTATAACATTTTTGAATACTAGCATATCTGTATCATAAACACTCCAGAATAGCTAAAACACCTCTTACATGCGCCCCAAAAATAAGATCTCCATATATCGATTACCGATTTATAAATTAAAAACGTCCACTTTCTATGGAGCGTTGCTTTGATGGTGAACTTTTTCTATGGCATTGTATAATACTAGCCAGAATATCCGGTTTTGTCCGGTATTTTAATTTCTGTATCCATTTTCCACACTTTAACACGTTGACTGCCACGAAGGTCATTTTTGTCCCTCAGTATGATTTCTAAGTGAGCCATGCGGGGTAATTTCGTTCCACGCAGCTGTGCTGTCTTTGTGGACTCGTGGGGTCAAATAGTTCTACATTTACCACCAAACTACCATACTATATTATATAGAAGACTCGGTGTTATCTGTTGATCAAAACGCTCCACTTAGCATTTAAATATTTGAATTTCTTAGTAATTAATTAAATTATAATTAGGCTACAATCAATTAATAAATATAAATTTTAAACCTTATATATTTTTAAAATAAAAATATTATATAATAATAAAATTTATAAGTAAAAGTAAATAATATAAAAGTATATACCTATAGGTAATTAATAATATTGTAAAACTATTAGGTACATTTCTCGCTACGTATTTATTTTATCTAAATTGAAAAAAAATTAATAAATACTTGAAAAATAAATTGATTTCATTAAGTTTTCATTTTATACTCTCGTTTTAGCTTTTAGATAATTGGGTTATATACATATGTACTTATATGAGAACATGATAATATTATAAGAACATGAAAAAATGTCTATACCACCAAAAATGGTTCAATGTTTAAACTTTAAAAAGAAAACTTATCGAAACCGATTTATTTTTTATGTGTTTATTGCATATTTTAATTTTTTTTTTATATCCCAACGTCTCTTATAGATCCGATGATTGTCGTATAAACGTGATACAATATTATATATATATTTATAGGTATATTGTTATATAAAATGTGTATATGTGTATATGTGATAAAATAGTAATGAGTGGTGTTTAACTATACCTATTTTTAATTTGTATAGGATACTAAATCTGTAAAAAAACGTATATCATTATTCGTGTTTTATTAATATTCTTTAAAAATACTAATGATTAACTGTATTATGACGTTACTTTTACTTGTTAAATTAAATATACAATTTAAAATTAATTTTTATATGATATGCGTATAGCTTGTTATAAGGTAAATCTTAAATCTTTGTAGGTGCACTTCAATAATAGTTCTTAAGTATTTGTTTTAGAAAGTGATCCCTGTATTATTTATTTCATAATTATATATTTTTAACCATCAAATTATCAATTATTCTGTTTTGTGTGTATGCCTTTATAGGATGATCATGAAGTAACTGCTTTCACAATAGGTAATTAAACAATTAAGAATTAGATTAGTCTACATATACCTACATATTGTATACAGCAATATAAATATAATAGAATTTATCATCCTATCACATCACTGACCATTCCGATTTTACAAAGAGTTGTTAATAGTATATCGAACAATTATTTTTTGGAATATTCTTCAAGTTTTAAAATAATAATGAAGCACTTTTCCTCGAGTTTGATGGCCTCTTGAATGTGTGACGTATTGACCTTGTGACTTTACCTACGCAAGAATAGGTGTTTCTTTCGTTTAACCACGCAGTTTGTGAGTGAAAGCGCAAGTGAAACACGTGCAAACCGGTTCAGGATGTCTACTACTGTGGTGTTCAACACGTATCCTGTGTAATATTATCCTTAGACAATAATTGTATTTTTCTTTCGTTTAATTAATCGGACCAATTTTTCGTATCGAATTTGGCATTCTTAATATATCGGGGAATGTATCTTTAGTTTATTCCTTAAAAATTGTCTAAAAATTATAAAAGGTTTAAAAAATAAATAAAAATAAACGATTGTTTTCATGTAGAGATACTTATCTAGGCATATAAGCTCAAGTGCTCAGATAGGTTAATTTCGTTTCCAAACGAGTAATCGCTTAATTGTTCTATAATATATGTGTATGCACCTATAGTGAAAGTCGTGGATCATCTTCATGGGCGGTTTGCTTTTCAAATTTTATGCTATCTATTCTAGATAATACAGTAGGTACACCAAATTAAATTTTCCTAATCTTAAAAATAACCAACTATTACTGATTTTAATATAGTATATAAATTGAGGCACCTATTCAAAATGTCTAGCATTCAAAAGAATGTATACTTTCGAAGTTTCACACTCAAAAAGAGTTACTCTTACAAGGAATTGTACCAGGCAGGTGTTTCATTCAAGCTAGTTATAATATAATGAATATAATGTACCTATACCTAGGTACAATATATGGTTATGACCTGATAATAATAATCTGTTACTTTCTCACCGTAATAAACATTTTAAGGGTGCGTGCTTTATTAGTTAATATTCATTACGTTATACATATGATAATACATTTAATTTTAACAGCCTTAAAGTTTTAATTTTAGTTAATGTCACTTTCGAATTTTAAACTGTAAACTTTCACATTATAGGGTGCTTTTAGAAAGTGTCGTAATCAATATTTTATTTTGTCATATTTATTGAATTAATTTGTATGTTACAGGATATCAATAAAACATTATTGTTGAAAATAATTTCAGAAAATTCTTAAACATTGTGCACTTATGATTTCTAAAGTAAATCTCCAGTATATTAATCATTAAAATAATGTTAATATATAATTGCTATCCATTATTCCTAACCTAAGTCGTAAAATGAATTCAGACTTTCAGACAAAAATGTTAGTATAGGAAGTTTCAAAGATACAAAAATATTGAACACCTGGAAAGTAGTGTTTATATTAATAATTTAATATATGACATACCTATCCATATTATAATCTATATTATGTTGTCATTCACCACACTTGTATTATAGTTAATTTTAAACGAAATTAATTATACAAACGAAATATGAGGTCCCGCCAGAAATATCTGTACAAATATCATATCTTATTTGTTATTATACAAATGTCAAACAATAGATATATACCAGAGTATATATACCTATAGGTAATAAATAAATTACAAATCCTTTTCAATCTTACTAATAACGAACTTTAATTTTTTTCCAATTTTCTATTTTCATCTAAACTTTAATATAAGTACCTAATATGTTTTTAATATAATTATTTGTATTACCTACAAGTTTCGATAAGTATGTAGGTATCTACTTATAATGTAAGAACTGTGTTTATGATTTAGAGTACTTGCGGATATTATTTTAATAAAATGAAGAAACTCAATTCTACAAAAAAATATTATATACTTTTATTTTGTACATACGTAGTATTTCGATAACGATATGTTATCATCTTCAGTACACAATAATAACGTGAGAACTGTATTTCATATGCTGAACAAATTACTTTAGAACATTATATAAATATTAACATTTCGAAATTGAATTCCAATACTTGGACGATTATCAATGGAAAGATGTGTATATAGTATATTACTTTCGTAAAATTTTGAACATAACGCTTATAATTATTTCTAGTAGGTACTGTTATATCCCGAGAATACGTCGTTTGAAAATTCAAAATATTTTAAATTTTTGTAGAACGGTTTATGTCGAAAACCATGATCTGAATATTATAAATACGCATTACGGCGTACTCGCATGTATAATATCCTATATAGTATCTCTCAAATTAATGTTTGCATGCCAAATACGTATAAATAACATGCATGTACCTATTATAGTAGTGTACTCCGATGACATATCTATACAGTAGCAAAATTTTTATAAATCGTATATGTTTTGAATTATTCATGAATGACGAATACGCTTATACCCCGGAATAGTCCGAAGATTTCTTCTTTTTATTGAACGAATTATATGCTGATTATCGTATTTGATTGTTTGTTTTCGTTAAGTATCATTATCATGCGTTAATAATCATTATTCTTGTATCATTTAATATTAATATTTATATAACAAACGTTTTAATTGTAATTTTATTATTTACAGTCAAATCGGGTAGCTACTGGAAAAAAGTCTATAATATATTTATGTACCTATCCGTAATAACTATATCGTTACGATTTTTATTAAATATTACACCGATTATATTATGCTTATCAATATACTTAAGAGGACGCAATGCCTAGATTTATCGAACCCTAAAACGGTCTCCGTATTTCCATAAATTAACGGTGTTAAACGTACTAGTTCGATTTTAATATTAAAAACAGTTCCGAAAACATTTTTTTTTTTATTAATTTCAAGTCTTCATAAATATTCATTTATTTTTAGTTCTATCTGGTGAAAACACAATTAATTTACCTTCTCGTCTTTAATTTTGCTCGGATGTATTGTTTGTTTAAATTTATTCAGAAAGCTACAATTATGGAAATTCACGACCATATGTTTTAATGTTTATTACAAAATATAACAAATTATTTGATTGGCGTGTGATTACAAACAATAAAAAAAGTACTGACACTAATTTTAAATTACTTTTAAAATGTATGTATGTATTTTTCAATTGTAAGATTTTCATTTTCCAACAATTTCATAACAATTGCCTATATATATATATATATATATAAAACCCCTTAAAAAAACAGGTGTGTGTTTCGTCTTCTTAATACGCCAATATTACAAAACAATATATCGATAGATTTGAATCTTAAATATCTGAATAATAATTGTGCATATTATCGTTTATATTAAATAATAAAATATAAATGATAAATTACTGATTTCGAACGTTTTAAATCGTTTTGAAAAAATACAATTTGTTTAAAATACTTTTCGGCTCTTCGCTGTCTGGGCTATTATTGTTATTTATGTATTATATAATTATTTATTTTTATTATTATTATTTGACTACATATATAAATATTGTCAGTCTATAGTCAAAGGAACGTATTGATATCAGATTTTTTCACATATTATTCAACTTTTTTTTTTTTTTTTTTGTATATTTTAGTATTAAAACTACATTTATAGGATAATTAAGTCATTTTGCCATAGGAAATCTGAATACATTCGAATACAACCCTAACTTCGATTGCATTTGTAAAAATAAAAATAAATTTAAAAAACACATGATTTTGACTCGTTTGAAAAATCAGCATTTATTTATTATAAAACGTATTACCTAACTCTAAACTGACTATATTTAGAGAAGTGTTCTGTGTTTTCAATTCGCCTGAATCGAACAGGTAATATAGAGTGAATATAACCTGTGAAGAGGACGCCATACCAAAGATTTTCAGTAGTAAAAATATGTTTACAAAAAACGAAATTATCTTTTAAAGTGATTTTAGAGTTAAAACATCTATTATAAAATATATAAAGGACAATATTTTGGAGATGACTTCGTCGGTGTTTTGAAAATTATTAATTACTAAAAAAGCCAATAATAAAGTTTTTTTGCGTATAAAATATTGAATAATATAATTAAAGTAGCGTTAAACCCAGAGAGATTGTTTCCAAAATATTATACTTTTTATTTTATAATATAGCTGTTTACCTCCAAAACTATTTTAAAATACCTTTATGTTTATTTTTCGTAAACATATTTTTGAACAAATTTCGTGATTACACAACAATAAAAAGTACGGATACGGGATTATTTATAAATTACTTTTAAAATGTATTTAAACATTTTTTAATTGTTAAATTTAAATTTATTTTAAAAATGTCTTAAAAATTAGCTATACCTTAAAAAATTTTAAATATGGAAGATATGGCGTCTTCTTAAGGTACTCGTATCTATAAAGTCTATTTGATTTCTTAGTGGCAGATATCCTTTTCGATTTCCTTTCCCTTGACTCCATTACTTTAATTCCATAAGCTGCAACTGTGTGCAAACTCACATGGATACATCGGAGAAGAACGCTCAGGAATGTGTCGTGCCGTCAGGTACGATCACATCGCGCGTTATCCGAATTGAGGCCAATCGAAAAAAAATATATTGACTTCGTTTCTTTCTTTCTATCGTTTCTTTGACGTTATATATTTTTTTCCGTTAGTGTGTGTTCAGTATATTTTTTAGTAGTTTAGAGTTGATACATATTATCAAGAAGAAAAAAAATAATACAGCCCTATAACTATGTTTTATTGCTTTATTTTGCATATTATGTAGGTTGTATTATTATTTCCTTTGTTGTTAAAAATACAATTTTCTTTTGCGTATTGGTTTTAATAAATAATATTAAGAATTATTTAAAAAATTCATACTTGCGAATACATATTTATATTTTTCAAAAAATTGCGTTAAATCCTTGTTTCATAAAATGAATAAATTATTTTATTGTATGTTATTAAGTTGCCATTTATTGTTTCAAAAATGCACGGATTTCTTCGAAATTACAATTGTGTTTAATGGGTGTTTTTGAATAAATTATAGTGATTATATAGTACCTTGTAATTACCACATGTGATGGCCGTTAACTGCAGTTCAGTTTCATAAATTATCATATTAGCGATAACTTGTAAAATTAATAGTATAGGCTAATAAATTTAAAGGTATGAGAGTGCGATGCCTCAGGTTAGATATTTTAGTTAACCTTTGTCATATTTTGAAAAAAAAAAAACAACAAAGGATTCTTCAACAAACATTACAACATTATAAAATCAACTGACTTCCAATTAATAATTGGTGGGGGTCCACTTTGAAATTCCATCGTGTGTCGATTGCAATTATTATTATTATCATCCAACGTGTATATACGACCGTCATATTAATCTGCAGCTTTCACATTGGAACGATGACAGATATATGACTACCTTATCGATTTCAGAAACATTATGATGAAAAAACTTCCGGTTCACCTACTAAAAGAATTTTTTTTTATTATTTAACTTGGAAAATCGTACGAATTGACGTATTGAGATTTAAACAAATGTCTTTATTCAATATAATATATAATTATCGTTATCGTTATTACTTTTTTAAAACTTAAAAGCCGTATTGATTATCAAGCGTATTATATACTTTTTGACTTGCATAGTTGTATAATATTACCGTATTTAACCAGTATAGATTTTACATACTTATAGTATAAGTTATATTTTTGGGATGTACAGCATACACTATACTAAAAATATATAATATATTATGTTTTTGAAAGTAACCGTTTTTTCTTGCATCTTATAGGCAGTGTATCATGGGTACACTAGATAGGGTCAACAGGAAATTTATCGTTATACACTATTCTTCAATTGTCCATAACAAATTGAAAAGCCTTTCGATGTTGTTTAAGTCTGATTTCGTGTTATAATTTTGTGTTTGGTATTGTATCGTTCTGAAGTGATAAAAATGAAAATTCAAGTTTTTAAAATTTGGTAAAATTTAAATCGGGCATTTTCGTTTTATTAAATAAATAAACAAACATGTTTTTGTACTTTATATTTTTTTAATTAGAAATTTAGTTTGTTTAATACTAGTAAAAGTTTTTTTAGTAATGAGACTATTAACTATCGAGTAACGTATTTATGTCACGAACAATGTATATTTTAAACAAATTCAGTGGGCACAAAAATTAAGACTAGAAATTCGCAGGGAAGTTCGTCGGCGAGACGGTTGAACTTCGTCTCGCTGTGGCCTTGCGGTTCTAACGTGTTTCGATTATTTCAAGTGGTCGCTTGTACACTGGACATGCACCGATTATTGTCTGATATAGCATTAGAAAGCGCGAAAAATACGTTTAAAAGATATATTAATAAGCAAGTCGGCATTAATTATTATTGTAAATCGTAAAATAATTATGACGGTGTTAATTTCCTTTGTTTTTTACTATAAATTTTGAAACGATGCGATGTACCTATCTAAATGAAAAGAGAGTTATCTAACTTTTTCGGATTATTTTCGGTTTACAATATTTTACAGTCTTGTATTTATATTGTATATGTATATGTAATATACCTATTATTATATTTATTAATTTATAATCTAATATTATACAGTGGAAATTAAAAACAAACATCTAGTTAACCATGTGTACGATAATACCAAATATTTTTCTCTCCGAAAAGCTATATATATACCTAATTAATATCAACGGATCTAACGAATGACAAATGAATATTTTCTGCCTGGGCCCTCGTTCAAAATGGCCATTTGTATTTTGTAAAAATGCATTATCGGTTTCAATACGTAGGCGTAGGTAGTATAAAATAATATATTATAATTTATAAGTAAATAGGTAATAATATCCAATTAAATAACTTTTTAATTATTTTTGGTTAACTTTTAATCGGCCTTTTGTAACAACTTTTATTGCCTTGATCTTTTTTTTTCTTAAATCCGTCACTGATTAAATAATAATTATATAATATATCTGGAGGAATATCTAGTTAGGTCAGGAAAAAAAATATCGATATTTTTAAAAGTCTACGTCCTGTAATATGTCCACTTTTTATGCCCAGTACTTAAATGTTTATAAATGACAAATGTTCAGCAGAAAATTACCTAACCTTTCAAAACTTACCGTTATTCATTATACAGAACAGTAAGCAGATGATATATTTTGAATGATATCAATCAAACAGTCATGTAGAGTTGTTTCGGTCACAGACATTTTAAACAATCCGTAAATAAGAAGTAATAATAATAATAATAATAATAATAATAATAATAATAATAATAATAATAATAATAGAAGAAAAAAATAACTTTGGACATTTTGAAAGTGGAACATAATATGTTTATAGGACATTAAAGTTGTGGACATCGTAAAAATGTGATGTTTTTACAAAAACAGAAGGTTAGCTTAGTATACCTACCTATGTTTCATTTCCTAATTATATTGTTAATGAAAATATTTAATTCATTTTTGTTAGCAACAAATGAGTTGCATATTCATATAAATTATGAATTTTATATCGACACGGAGTCATAAATATAAAATTTATTTAAAATTCCTTCATACCGACAAAAGAAAAATCGTAGAATTATGAAAAAGAAAGCTGAGTGTCAGAAAACCACAAACATGGCGACATACCTACAACTGCTTGGTAGCAGTCGAGATAACAAACAAATACCTACTAGTACTAACAATAATTTATATAGGTATATAAAAATATATGAACGTATTACGTAGTAAAGCATAATATATACTGTTAGCTATTATTAACTTTTTGAAAAAAAAAAATAAAATGTTTGTTTATGTTAAAATTTAAAGAGTATTTAAATGTTTGTATTCGTACGTGTTTTTAATTTGGATTAACCAAAGAGTAAGTTGAAATGCAGAAGAACTCACTTTCTTATTTCAATATAGGTACCTACAACACCGGCTACACCTAATGGAAACAGGAAAGTCTAAATAGGTAACCGGTCTTATTCTACGCTATGTTTCGTATTTGACGTAAAATATTATAATGCTTAAATAGCACATGGGTGAGCCTTATGTTATTTTTCAAACCAATATCGAAACGCGTAATTTAAACTATGCTTAATAATATTCGATATTTCGTATAGACATAATATCAAATATCTAAGTGTTTCATAACTGTATTTTGAAGCGCACTAAAATTATCTAAATATAAAATCGCCGGGTAATAAACTACTAACCATCATCAGAATCTGTAAACTGTAAAATATTTAAAAATGTACAATCGGAATGACATAATATTCAATTTTTTGAAATAATAAATAGTTCAATGTCCTTCGATGAGAAATAACCAATTTATCCTTATTAGGTCATACTAGAAGAATACACAGAAGTAATCTTAAAATCAATAGGTAATTAGTAACATACGATTTTCACTTAAATACCTGTAGTATACCTACTGCAATATATAGGTAGTGAAGGTTTCGTTTTTATACATCATATATGATATTATAATGTTCTGAAAATTTTATTGAATAAATTAATTTTATTTGGACTAGATAGATATTGTAATATATATTTTATTTACTTTTATTACGCATATTCTTTATTTTATATTAGTAATTTGAATTGTATATATATATACATACAATAATATATAGTTATGCATTATGTGTATATATATATATATATGTATAATGTCTATTTATAATTTATTAAAAAAAAATAAATAAATTCTATATGAATATTTAAAAAAATTCCAAAACACGAGAAAATAATGCATAATTTTGCATGATCGGTACATAAGCCCTTGACTCCCCGGGGGGACTAAATTTTGACGCGATTAATATTATGTATCTCGGTCATGTCCCACATACCCAGGTCGATGACGAGGGGGGCCAAATGCCTGCAGGATGGAAAGTGTACAAGTGTACGGTGTTATAGAGAACCGGTCGTATGGCCATAAAAAAATGTTATTCGCATTTGAATACATCTCCTCGAATATATATGGGCGTGACAAATATTAACTACCTAATCATTTTTTTGAAAACAAAAAAATTTTTAAAATTGATACATTTTTTTGTTTATTTGTAGAAACAGTTGAATCGAATCAGATCAGACCATCAAAGGAATCACTGTCGACGATTTACTACTTTACAAGATACAGATACAGATTCACTTTCTTCTATCGACCCATACAGACTGTTAGATGATGACCTCAGAGATGTATACACAGACATCAGACAGGTTTGTAATTTGTCATTCAGTTTTTGTATAGGTTAGGTATAGTGAGTACCTGCTACCTATATCTTTGTCAATTTAATCTATAATATTCTCATCTATAATGGCATTTAAATATCAATTGATTAGTAATTATTATTGTCAGAAAACGCGAATCATTAATAAACTTATTTGTATTTATGTATGGATAGTTTGCAAAAAAACCTGTACTTAATATTCTAGTTGTATTTAAAAAAAAAAAAAAAAATGTGTATACTGACATTACATGTATTTTAATATTTAAGAGACTTCAATTTTAAGTAATATTATTTTATAGAAACTTTAAAAAATACATGAATAATTGTTTGTAGATTGCTTTAAATACTATAGGTACCTATATAAATGAAAAATAAAAACAAATCTGTTTTAATAGTTATAATATAAATATTAGGTATTATAGATTTATTTTATTATAATTAAAATATCATAATATGTATTTGCTTTTACATGTCGTACTTATAATAATTTTTTTAAAAATTAAAGAGCACAAAATTGAATTAAATAATTTTTATTAAATTTGTCATGTATTATTATAGACATTTTTACGGATAATTGAGTATAATTTCAATACTAATGTGTATTTTTTTCCATTTTCCATAAAACAATTTTCAATGTTGACCATACCAGAATAGAATAAACATGATGTATTTTTTCGTTTAAGCGAATTTTCGTACACAATATATTTTAAAACAATGCGTAATTCATAATGTTAGTATTAAGTACCTATTAGCACATTATTATGTTATTAAAATGTGAATATTTTAATCAGCTGTCAATTTCGGGCTTAAATTTCATGAAGAATACTTTTCGTTCATGATAATATTACGTTTATAGTCGTCTATCGTTTAGTTTCAAAGATGTAATTATTAAAATATTTATATCTGATAAACATTTTAAAGGTTGGGCGCATTTATATAATTATTGGATGTGTATAACGATGTATACCTTCATAACTTTCACTACTTATCGTCTATATTAATATTATTAATAATAAGAGTTATTATTTATTACATATTTTGTACAGTTTAAATAATAATTTATAATTTTTCACATTCCATTTAACGGATGTTATTGAATTAATCTATTGTTTTTATATGGGTATATGTAATTGTATGTATTACATTGTAACACTTACGTAATAATATAATATGTATACGAGTACAATTATGCAGGACTTTGGTGTATTTCATACGTCATAATAATTATCTATAAATAGTAATAGTTCGTAATGAAACCAATGTCGACAACCTAAGGAGTAGTACCTGACTCAAGATGTCTTTGGACATATTTCTTCAGCACTTCTCAATTTTCGTATGCAAGTGCACATATTTTTATTCGCTTGAATTGTTTTGTAGTGAAAATGTTTTCCTTTGTAAAAAACCGATTGAATTAGATTAAATAAGATAATAAAATTATCTTATTTAGATAATTATATAAAATCGTTGGGGGGGGGGACTGAAGAATTGCGTTAATTTGGATATTTATTTGACTATTTCTCGCTAAAGGACGCCCTCTTGTTCGTTTCCAGTCCTATTTATCATAGTCCGTGATTGATAAACGCCTATTTTAGATTCTGAACGGAGCTGGGAAGCTATATTGGTTTTACAATGATGTGTTTTTTAGTTTTTATTTTAATTTGTAACTATACGCTTTTTCGGATAGGAGAGTAAAGTAGGAGTTTTGGGGTAAAGAGGTTTTTTGATAATAAATTCGTTCTAGTTGGAACTTTAAACAGATAATTCTTTTGATTTTCATAGTAGTTTTCTTAATAAGCGTAAAAAAAAAAAACACTTGTAATACACTTGTAAAATATTTAAAATTAAATTTATCAAAAAAAAATAATTTCAATATGTCACAGATTATATTGTCTTTGTTAATTATTATTATAGGTTATCATATCCAATATTAATTCATTACACATGAAATTGAGTCAAGTGTTACGTCCGTATTTATTATCTCCATCTATATACTTGGAAATAAACCTAGTAAAATTACATTATAAAAAATGTTAATTACGACATTTTATTTTTTTGTTAAATTTAGTTTATTTAAAATTGTTTATTTATCAAATTTTAAAAGGATAATATTTTCAGTACAATATCAAAATATTGTCTAAATATATGGTGTTTAAATAAAGGAAAACTTTAAAGCTAGGTATAATTTCATTATTTTAAACAATATTTAGCAAAAAAGACATGACCTTGTCATGAAATTAATATTCTCATTTTCAAATTAAGCAATAGGTATTTAAAGTCTAATTTAACCTAAATACCACAGTAAAATTTTTATAAAGGAGGATGAGATATTGATTTTGAAAATAATTAACTTATATTGGGCTTTTCCACAAAACCATATTTTGGAAAGGACTACTTAGGAAGAGAATGTTCACTTTCCGGTAGAAATATTAATATTTTTAAATAGGTATAGCCGACTTGTTGAAATTGATTCATTTTCAAAAATATCATTTTCAATAGCACATATTTCTATCCTAAAGATATTCAAAGTTTAAACTGTGCAATTTAACAATTTAATGTAAACTAATATTTTTACTTGTTACTATAGTATACACTGTGACTGGGAAGTGGGAACCCCTTTTTTTACTTAGGTTTAAAATACTTACTTTTGTAATAATATTAATATTATAATTATACTGATAACAATAATTATACAATTTTCTAGGATAATAATAACTTTAAGAGGAAATAAAATAATGTTAAGGAGGGGGGGAAATATGTTTGGGCATATTTATTGAACACTTACTATGTTTGAGCGTAAAACCACAACTCGTTTGGGCGCAATATTTCTTTACGTGCATATAGTAGGTAGGTCTGAGCACAGTCTTATATAATATTTTCCTGGCATATTTTCCTGAAATATCTTGATTTTTATATGATATTTCACAGCAAATGTGAGGGATATTTTAGATTTAATTTTCGACTGCATCGAGCGTGTTGAGCGTGATCAGTTCTCCTAGCTATATTTCCTTGAAATATCTTAACTTTTAATTTTATGCCCAAACGTGCTGTGAGGTTTTAGGTAAAATTTTGAAGTTCTTCTTTAATTGTATCCATAAATATGTTAATTGCTACAACAAATTAATGTTCTGTGTAGTGTAGTTTTGCTATATTGTCCATTTAACAAACGAAAACGGGATGTCCTCTTTTAATCACAATAAATATGAATGCTTAAAAATTTTAATGAGCTAGGAAAATATGCTATGATATATATGGTTTGAAAATAATTATTATCGTCTTCTAATATTTAGGAACTCGAATTGAACACTAATCAAGATGAGCTACGGACGATAGCTACATATTATTTTGATGGGCAAGGAAAAGCCCTGAGGCCCATGGTGGCCATCCTGATGGCTCATGCCATAAATTACCACATGAATAATAAGTAAGTACATCAGTTTTAAATATTATCTAAATAGACGTTTCCTGAATTTTGGATATGAACTTCTATATTAAAATTAACAAATTTATTTTTATTAATAAAAACAAAACTATATCTAACTAAATCTCGTTCACCGTGATAGTGAAATACTGAAATGTGAACAATAATCAATGTAAGTCTATATGGATATAGAACTAGTACTTGTTATTGACAGGAAGACATCAAGGATATTAAAACTGGTTTTAAGTACAGTTCGTTTAACCTAGATGTTTTATTCGCATTTAGGTCTAGGATTTACGTACACATATTCAGATATAAAAAAAAATCAAAGTTATAAAGAAGAATATTATGTCAAAAATAATAATTATTATATTACATCTTTCTTGTGTAACAAAATAAATGAAAATATTTTCTTGTGGTTAGATTTTTGTATAAAGTTAATAAATCATTTACGGTTTAGTGGTCTGGACAAGAAACAAAGAGAAGTAGCTATGATTGCAGAAATGATCCATTCTGCATCCCTAATACACGATGACGTCATTGATCAATCCGACTTTCGACGGGGAAAGCCGAGTGTAAATGCACTTTGGAGTCACAAAAAAGTACGTAAACAATACAATTTTGTAAACTCAAATATAGGTTGTAGGTAGGTTAGTAGGTACCTATAACTTACACATAGTAGATAATATATGCTGTATACTATTATATGCCTACATATAGGCTATAACGACTATCTTGTAATATGACATAAATATTACCTATAATATATAGGTATTATATATGTTGTCTGTCTAACGGGTAATATAATATAGAAAAATCACGCTAAAAACTTAAACTGTGGTGAATGCCGATTAAGTTATGTTTATAGTTTAAATTTTAAATAAGCTAATAACAAAATTTAAAAAGATATTTTAATATTTTCGAAAGCCATCGCTCAATGCCGTTTTGTATCGTCTGATAAAGAAGTTATAGAGTTTCGAATTTTTATAATTTTTTTTCTTAAAGAGATACATTTTCTGTCTGACTATTTTTAGTTCTTACTAATAGGGTACAAGATTCCCTGGAGGCCAAATGGTCGAAACACGTGTTTCGAACGCACGAAGTCCCTGGTTTGACTCCTAGGTAGCAAATGGGGTAGCTAACGAGATTTTTTTTGGCTGGTGGCGTCTGGTCTGGTGCAAGCCGGCCATAATTATAACAGATCCGTTCAATAATTTTTTATGCTTATCGTAGTTATCAAAAATGATCTTCGACTCCCCTAATATGTGAAGGTGCAAATCTGAGCATGTTAGAGTTTGGGAAATAAAATGATGTAAAATTGTAAATTTTAAGGTACATGATTCCTTAGAATGTATTATTTTCTTTAAATTTAGTAATAATTATGTGTTTAAACACTACATTTAACCTATATGCTATTTCTGCGTAGCGTAATTAAACTATATACTCTATATTATATTGCCTATTAGATAAACGGTATCCTCTTAATAAAATGTATCATACTCACATAAGAATATAAAGAATTGTCATATATATTATATAAAGCATAATATATAGTATATACATTAAAAGGAAATTATTGTTGATAGTTTCGATTTCCCATCATAATTGGATGGAGTACTTAATTATTTTGAACCTTTTGCAAATTTCATATACCTACTTAAAATATATCCAAGATTCTAATAACTATTATCGAATATTTACCGTATTAAAGTTAGTTTTATTATTATTATAGATTATAATCATGTAATTTAATATCGTTAATAGTATAAAGGTACATTACCTACTTCTATTTTTTTAAATACGATATAATGTTTAGACTCAAGATTTTATACAAAAATATTGTTTTTATGAAAAACATTATTCACACGGTGGAAGCCTATAGAATTGTATAGCTACTATTATTCAATTTTAGCTTTATATAATATAGAAATGTATAATACTGACCTTGACCCTGTATACCCGTTATAGTTTTACCGCAAATATAATAAAATTGCGCGTTGCATGATTAGAATATTTTGGAATACAATTACCTACAGTCACCTAGATATTATAGTACATTGACTGTTGAAGAGGTCACAGTATTAGCATATTATTACGCCTTACAAAAATTCTATGCGGCTAAGAACTATAATTTTGGCGAACTATAATGTTTAACATTTTACATTCATGAAAGTTTTAAAATAGTGAGTATATAATGCAACGACGTTAAAATCAAATTATAATGAATTAATAATATTAAATAAGTATATTGTAATTTAGTGCACATTTAGCACAAACATGCAGACATTTTCGAAAACTGTATGCTATGTGGGTATACATATATGTATTAAATTTAGTGTTTTATATTTTAAAACGTTAATTTTCGACCATTTATTCATTATGGACTCTTTGAGACTATTCGATCAAGGTACACATCTACATAAATAATTCAGTGGCATCATTTAAATTTTTTTTTAATACGCATATTTTATACAGGTCAGAATCCTGTCTGGAATTTTCCATATAGCAAAAATAAAATAACACTTATTTTCCAATATAATAGTACCCAGTGGTGCAGACATGAATTATCATGTTTTAGTCATAAAAAATTCATAATTTTTTTAATTTGTAAGTAGACCAATGAAAAACACAAGTTAGTAGCCACAACCTATTACACGGGCCAACCAATTTAAAAAGCGGTCCGCAAATTACTATAACGTTTAATTTTAAATACGCTAATGTATATCTTGCGCGGTCTAAATGACGCTACTGAAATAATTCAAACGCAAATACAAATTAAATGTATTCGGTAGATATTTTTAGTGTGAAATCCTTTTGTACTCGCTATTATAGCAATTATAGTTCCATTATAAAAGTATTTGTATAATGAAGTGAAATTAACAATGCACATGTGATATAAAATGACCCAAAGGTCGATGAAAAAAGACAGTTTTTAATCAGATTGAAAGTCACAATACACACAGTTTTTCTTACAAAATACTATTAGTTGGTTGTCTATTCAATGCATTGAGAAGTAATAATTAGACTAGGTAAATCTATCCGGAACGTCAAAAACCATAAGATTACTAATCTGATTGATAATCTAGTGTAACACGCGGTTTATTGAGGTAATGACAACAAAATAGCCCGTGTAAATTTAAATTAAAAACCTTAATCTCAATTTTTAAAGTTCAAATTAAAATTATCATTATTATTAAGAGGACGTCACACTGATAATTTTTCAATGAAAAACTTGTATTGGCATTATTTATTTTTATCAACTTGAAAACATGTTAGAAATACAAAACAAAAAATAAATTATAGCTAACAACATTATCTAGCGACTGTTAGATAGACCCGATTTTTAAGATGTGCATTTTTATAAAACGTGTAAAAATGCATATATCAAAAATCGGCTGCATCGGTCGCTAGAGATTTTTTTTTAATTTCATCTTTCTACAATATTGTCAAGTTGATAAAAATGAAAAATTTTAAACATGTTTATTTAATAAATATTATGATTGCACGACATTTAAAAATGGTACTAACACAGGTCTATTTTTACATTACTTTTAAAATATATTCAAATATTTTTAATTTGTTTGATTTTTATTTTTCTTTAAATTCAATATCAAAACCCCTTAAAAATCGGGTTTGTGGCGTCCTCTTACTGATGACAAAATATTTGTGTTTCTAGAAACATTCTTGTGTTCGACCGAAAATACGCCCGGTATACATCAAAGTGTTTTTGTTTTTGGAAACTTTTGTTTACTTCGTGTAAACAGGTACTTATTGCTTTTTATATATTATATTATAAGATGCTCTGCTACTGCAAATGTTGCCTCCTAAATGTTTCCATTTGCTTTCAATTCTTGGTGTAAACGAAAAGCTTACAATTTATTGTTATTTTCTATTTGTTGTCAAATTTAAAAATATACGAAGTTGCTGTTTTTTATTTTGTCGGCCTAGTTGATATTGGAATTCGATTTGTGATTTTCGTCGCTCCGATATGAACTGTAATAGTTTTTTTTTAATCTGAGTAAGTTACAATAATGAATTTGTATAATATTACCGGGATGTTTTAATAATTTGTTCAGGTGATATTTTGACAGTCACCGTGGTCCAGTCCCTATTTTAGTGTACACAAGTATATTTAATAGTAAAAAATGTTCCTTAAAATTTTCATTTTCTCGAATTTATTTACGGGTAGACGGTGTTTAGTCCCCGGGTGTACAATTTTTGGAAAGCTTAAACATTTTAATACGGTTTTTTTTTCACTTGCTTCTTTCCGGTTTTGAAAGTGAATTTGTCAATTTCTGGGAGAGGGAGTGATTTATACTACATATAGGTATAGGGCGTAATATTAACATTTTTCACCCGGATGTCAAAAATCGTATAGTTCCGTCCTCCGTGTGCGGTATGAATTGTTTTCTAAAATAGCGGCTGCGGCGTGTTCCATAGTATAAGTAAATAGGGGCATATGTCGCTATGATATTGCATTTTCGCTATCACTACGCCTACGTTCCCCAGACATGGAATAAACGATAATAATAATATCATGAATGAAAGACTTTTGGTATCTTAATATCTAATAATATATGTACAAAGGTAAAACACGTCTTGAATGAAGACGTTAATAAGTTATATATAATAAAATAAGTTAATAGATATTTTCATTCGTAACAATATTGCAATAATTTAAAATTAAGCCGGAAATAATTTTCCCACGAGTCTTGTCGCTTATTCCATGTCCGGGGAGAACATTTTCCGCGCCGTGTCATCCAATTACTGACGTGCCTAGATTTACTTGTGCCGTGACGTGGTCCATCCACGATGAAATCATCTTCTGTATTATATAATATTATTATACGTGTATTCGCGTGTCTCGAACTGAAACATGTGGAATTCGTGGGAAAGAAACCATTAACCTCCGGTGCCGGATCTAGAGAATTTATCGCCCGGGGCAAAAAATAATTGTAGCGCCTCTTTTTAAATAAATTTTAATAAGCACAAAAAAAAAAAGGAAAAAAAGGTCATTCGTCAATTCCTATTAAAAATCAAGTGATCAATCAATGGGATCAAAAACGGGACGAAAAGTTAAAATATTTTTACATTTTGCGCACCATCATAATGGCGCCCGGGGCAAGTGCCCCGGTTCGGGCCCCTCCCCTAGATCCGGCACTGATTACCTCTAAAGGCTGAAGGGGTGTCATTTCCGGTGTGCGGGCCAATATTAGTGACGCGTCTGATAACACCGATATATTTTATCTGTACTGTAGTTTTGATCGCGTTATCGCCCGTTTGCTGCGCAATCGGCTCGTCGTGTATATTTTTGAATACCGCGTGGAATAGTGTCCGGCGTTCGGGGTCGCCGCCGGTGACCACACCGGTAACCGCGAGACCCGGGCGAGAAGACGGGCCGCCGATGCTTATTTGCGACGGGCCGGGCCCCGATGAATGAAGAAGGTTTGGCACCGTGGGTTTACTTTCACTATACGGACGGATAACCCACTTATTACGGTTCGGCCGCCTTACTACGACGCGACGGCGGCGGCGGCGGCCGAGATGACGGCCGGTTGGCATACCGCGCCGGGTATATCATCGATCAATTTCACTCGAGGAACCCAAACACAGTGTACACTGGAAAGCGGTCTTTCACAAGAAAGTTGTACGTTACACGGTGTGTGTGTTTTGCCGGTTTTTTTTTTTTTCGCTATTTTTTTTTTTTTTTTCTATATATATACTCTATCATTATTCTGTATCTCATTAAGTACGTACAAACGTACTGCGCGATAATATTATTATCGTGCGTTACGGATAAACGGACCGTTAATCGCGATTGCACCAGTGTCGATCCGCGTGGAAATATTGTATGTATTGTGTATTGTATGTGTTGCGTGGTAGTAAATATATGGAAAATGTCAACCGGACGAGTTTGACCCGTGCCGTCGTGGCGGCGACGGACGGTGGCTTCCACCGGGCCGGGTAATAAAGGGCAAGGTCGGGCGGGCGTTTACCAACAACGCGGTACGCGTAGTAGCGGGATTCGGTTCGATTTGGCGCGCGAATGTAGGTAAATGGTACGCGTCGCCACCGCAGACGCAGCCTTCACCGCGCGCTATCGACGTTGCGTCATCGAAAGAAGATAATATTCTCGAAACTATATTATTATTTTGCATCGTGCACGTCGCGAAAATTCCTTCTCTAGATAATATTGTTATGCACACCGCGGCAGTGCCCGACGGTAATATATAATGTCTGTCGAATTTTTCGTGCCGTTACGATATAATATAATCAGTGGCGCCGAACTTCTAAAAATGTACTCGGGCCATAGATATGAACATTCGACCGAGATAGAGAAGTCTCTGAACTATGAACTAGGAGGTACCTAAATGAATAAATATTAGATAATATATATCTCTTATTTTCATCAAGTAACCAAGTACCTATAGTTTATTATGGTGATTAAAATATTGCAAAGACGTCCGGCCTCTGATCGCCAGCCCCTTTAAAAATGTGGTCAGGCCGTGGCCTGACCTAAACATAGGACTCGGCGCCACTGATTATATAATTATTATGGTTTTTCGGTGTTTACGTTTCGCGTAAAATGTCGTCTTTTCGTTGCCATTAGAACGGTATTCGTATTGTGTTTTTCCGTACGTATAACGTATGGTTTTGATTTTTTTGATTTTTCACAATAAAACCCGCCACTGCTGTTGTGCGGTATCGCGACGGCGGCAACGCGCGCGTCTAGAGAAAGTTCAACGCGCGCGTGTATAGGCATAACCCGTGTAGAGGAGTGTGTGCATATCGTCGTGTGTGTGTTTCACAATTATTATCACAATTATTATTATTATTATTATTATTATTATTATTATAAACGCTTGTTCCGGAAGACCTTTCACGCAATGTGTAAACAACAAAATCGTATATCCATAATAATATTCATTAATAAATAATACGTCCACTCCCGGGCCAGCGTGTGGACACACACGCGGTCCGATATCCGAATTTTTAGAGAGTCCGACATTTTCGTTCTTCGGACGTTAGGTTAGTTATTTGTGACAAAACTCCTCCCGAGAACCCGCCGCCGAATGTGGACGGAGATCCGGTTTCCACTCACGAATTATTTCGTATTACGTATATATTATTGTAAATGTTGAAAAGGAAGGGCTGATTTTATTCGTACGAGTAGGTATGTAAATAACAACAGCGGTGAGAGCGATAGATTGGTCGTCGGTAAAATATCTTATACCGATATCCTATACGTTAAACATATTAACGAAATGTTTTACAAATGAACAATTTGACGATGTATTTTTTTTTTTTTTTTTTTTATTATACCCAATATATTTATAATAAACGATGATGCGCTGAGAAGAAATTTTTTTATTTCTTTTTTTCCATCAGGTTAATATATTATTATATTTAAATCTCAATCCTATATGACGCTTACCCGTACACCTTGAAATATTTTGATCGCGCTCCGTTACCGGATCAATATATCCTATATAATGTATCTCCCGTATATACGAATATCGTTCGGCTGTGTTTGAATGCCGCGCTGTTATAAATTAAAACGATCGTGAAAATTAAATTAAATTCTAATGTACCGCAATTGCCTGCGTATATGCTAATGAAAATCACTCCGAATATTTCATCATTTATAGTTTCAAATTGTGAGAGTAAAGAAATGGCGAGAAAAAAACAGCTTACACTACGTCTTATACTACTGTTTCGCGTTGGCTTTGTCCGATTAATCAAGAACGATAGTGCAACTGTATTTTATTTCATTTTTATTACCTATTCGTAAATATATATATATAAGAGTAGCACTATCTTCTTTTTTATACTTAGCGTATAATATTATTGTTAATAATAAGTTGTGCTGGGTTCTTCATTTAAACAAAAAAAAGCATTATTCTACAATTTTTCTTTTATTCGATCATTATATTCAATATTTTTTCTCTTTATGTACTTACTGTAAAACGATATGAGTACTTACATAGAAGTAAAACGAAAATTCTACCAAAAATGTATTATATTATATTAAAAATAAACGAGTTGACTACCTTACTATTTTGACTGAGCTTTCTAAACTCACCTTGAATAATATTCACTAGGCAGATAGTTAAAATATAATACTCATTTAATTAAAAATATTCGGGAAGTCTTCAACATCTCAATAGTAAAATTAGCGAGTATTATTTTTGAGATGAATGAGACAAATTCTGTGAAGTATATTAATTCAGTTAGTAGTAGTTTGTACTAGTAATCGAAATAAGGTGATTATATTTTGAAAATTAAAAAACGGGATTTTTTTAAAACGCTTTGTAAACGGTAAATAAGCAAAAACGGGACAAAGGGACGCAATCCTCAAAAACGGGAGTATGGTCACCCTATAAATTAGAATCAAATACTCGATGCAGCTAATAACATATTAACATATTTTCCTTATTTTAAATAAGATTTATCAATCTTCTGCAGCATTAATGACTAAAAACTGTTGATAATTGTATTAATTAATATTGAGCACTGCTTATAGCTTAATATTATCAAACTATATTAATGATTTGCCAATAATATTTAAATCCTTATGAACGTGTGGCACACATTCTTGAAGGCAAAAGAAGCAGTTGTCCCCTTCCAAAAATTAAAAAAAAAAGTCTGTCGAATACTTATTATTCATACATAATATAATGTAAATATATTAAGTAGATGTATGATACCATTGGTTCGTAAATGGTTTCTCTCGGAGAAAAACTGATCTGTGCTACTGAGCATACTGCAAATCTTGTAGGACCGTTTACATAAATATTTGAACAACAATTATGTAAAACACACAATAAAAAATGGGATAACAAAACGGTCAAAAGAATATAACAAAATGATATTATTGTTTATTAGTGTTTTTAATTATTCAGTCGTTTCAATTAAACGTGTATAGATACCATTATTCTAATGTCCGATATTAAAAGTGGGGGTACGAGCGTATTAATATAACTTATACCATTGTTTGGGAATTTAAACAAATAAGTCAATATATTAAGTGTATACATAACATCGTAATCATGTTTGAAAGCTCAAAAGGTCATAATATTACCACATATTATTATATTGACACCCGTGTATATTTAATGCACAAAATATAGCTTTATATCGCACGTTATGTATTATGTAATGCATTTTAATGAATAAATTATTTGTGTTGTGATTACTGTGGGTCGGCGTACACTATGTTAACGTAAAAATGAAAATCTTCAATAAATATACTATTATTATTATTATTATTTATTACGTATACGTTTAATACGTGTATAATATACACTATTATTTCTCAATTCTTCTCGTCATTACTTCCCATTGACTTAAATACGCAAATATGTTTGAAAATTTGACCTAGTCATCGAACACAATGGACAAAAAAAAAAATGCACGTTGAGTAAACATCGTTTGGTCCGTAAATCTTTAGACATTGTTCAAGAAAAATTATAGTTTTCTATATGTTCACTGCATGACCTTACCGGATATTTCGCTATTTTGTCACATTTCTACCGAACCGTTTAGCGCTTGTAATCGTATATATTATATGAAATTACAGTAATTAGATCCTGCATTCAGGTTATTGTCGTTCTTCAAACAATATGTGTGTACATTATTATAACTAACTATTATAACTATTATTCTAACAAAAAAAATATATATGTAATAAAAATTCAGTCATATTGTACATTGTAGACAAATATTAGATGTATTATGCGTACGTAAATACGTTTTTCGATTAGCTTAACAAAATATTTAATTCGTGAAATAACCTTTTATTGACTATTTTTTCCAAAACTAAATGTACCTATAGTATAGGCATAAATGTATAATTTATTTAAATAATTCATAGATCAATAAATTATAGTACATTTATTATAGTGAAGCAGTCGTATATTATATTTATTATTATATTATTATGTGTAATAAATAATAATATTATTATGTATACTTGGTAATATGATATAATCTGATCATATATGAACGTTTACACAATACACTAATTATACCCCATCGATATATAGTTTTTCTACTTATATATTATGCCATCAATACCTATTAGGTACCAAATTTAAAATTAATATAATAGTCTGTGGGTATTCAGTGATTATTATTATTTTACATATTATGTATGTGTTTTTGATTTACCTACCTAAACTTTTCACTTTATAAACGAATCGAAAACCATAATGCTATGTATATGTCACATAATATGTATATATTATAACCCTACTTTTTTACGATTATGAACAAAATATTTATAAACTAAATCTGTTATTAACCCTTATACAACCGATTGACCCAGAATAGTCATGTGACCTTAAGTGAAAATATTAGAGAAGGGCATCGGAATGTAGTCAAAACCCTCCAAAATGACACACCCAAGTTCAACCCGAGGCACGCTTGCAAAAAAAAAAAAAAAAAGATATTCCTATCACAAAATAATATTAAACATAAATGGCGGCTTTCACCTGTAATATAATTATTGTATTGGCAATAAGATGAACTGACTTTCTAGTTATTTAAAGATGTTTTTTTTTTTTTTGTTTGTTTATGTGGGTACAAAATTCGATGTACTACAAATAATTATCCACATTATATTTTTTTAATTTTACAAATTGGTTAGGAAATTTGTGCATAGTTCATTTTGCATAAACTCGTTATAAATACACCTTGGTAAAAAAAAAAAAAAAAAAACTAGATTGTGGTTGGCGTCGTTATGTCTACGATTCGGACATTCCTGTATAAATTCATTATCCTTGAACGATTGTTACATGATATCCCATAATAATCTAATAATTAATTAGAAAAAAAAAATGGTCATTTTAAAAAAATAAATGGAGTATTTAGTTTATTTAAGTTAAAGTAATGACAGTTTTTTATTGTCTTGAAATAGATATCTGCCCATATAGCTATGGTTTTATCTTTAAAAGTTATAAAATGTTATCCATCATGTACCTAAATAAAATTTATTCGATACTAAAAAGTGACGCCGATTTATATACATCATTAGTGAGAAAACTATCATTTCTATTATATCGATTTTGAAATTTAGATTTATTAATTTTTAATAAACAACAATTTAATTAGAAATACAATAAGAGCTGTGGGTCATAATTTCAAATATAACCCATTATATTGTAATGTATGAGGATTTCGAAATATGGTTTGAAATTATAAATATGAAATAAATAGGTATATATAGAGCACACTATGGGACTGCCTTTTATTCTCTCATTTTCTATGAAAATTTTGTATTGCGCAATTATTATTATATTATGTCCATTTAGTCTAGTCAAATGTATATTGTATATGACGTGTCTGTCAACGGTACATAATGTAACGTCATAAATCACTTTGTGATCGTTGAGCTTTTATTTTTATTTTATTTTATTTTTTGGTTTTTGACTGGGTCACGACTATAATAGTGGTAAAATAATTTGGGGTAATACAATTTAAAATATGATGAAATTCGATGATGGCGAAATAACTTCAACGCGTGTATTGTACATTTGTACGATGTTAGACTAGTCAATAGCTAACAGTTATAACTTACTACTTATTGTATAAATATTTTATATTTATATATACATATATAGTATTTCTTAGCACACGTGTAATACTGATTTATAGCCAAGTTTTCCCTTAATGATATTCAATTGCAATATCTTGACATCAAAAACGTAAATCACGTTTCTTGATATTACACCGTAAGAATTTTACTCTAAAATATATTAAGTATGATTGACGATTAGACTTAAACAACGTTGTGAGATATTAATGCGATGATATTAAACTTGTCACAACATAATAATATGCTTCTAATTTATCAAACTAACTTATTTTCGAATAATATTGAACCTAACCTGTAGATTAAACATTTTAGTCATTCCGGATTTGTAAATGATATAATGATAATGATAATAATAATAATAAAAATGAAATAATGAATATAATGATATAATCTTATATTGGATTAAATGAAACCTTGTACCTATATAAAAAATTATTTTAAAAATGTATCTCAAATACTATACATTACACATCGTTAATTATTATACATTTACATTATATTATGTATACCTATAACATATGTACGTCATACACAAATGTATGAGTTATGTCATAATATGATCGTAATTAGATTCGATTTAATTATATAGTTCTGATCTTCGAAAATGGTAACTACTCGAAAATTTCAAACGTCATCTATCTAAATGAATTTAAGCCATAAATACTAAAATCAAAATACAAAAATCATTAATAGGCATAATTATAACCGTTTCAATAAATTACGACCATGTTTTTTTTATAATATAGGTACATGGACAATGGATTCATATTCACAGTTCATAATATAATATATCATCATATTTGTAAATTTTTATTTTCGTATTTTTTAAACTTATGATTTTTCAAATCTTGTTTTATTTTCTATTTATAGGTTGCATGTGACAAATTAAACGTTGTATGTAACCAAATTCGGTTTACAATAACATACGTAGTCAGATTGGAAATTGAATACAGATTGCGGTGCTGACGTTTTTCAAAAACGTCTATAGTGGGAAATTATCGCTTTTTAAAAGTGCCTATATATATATTGTATACAATACCGAGCTCATTTTTAACTTTGTCCGAAATCGTTTTCTGAACGCAATAATTTACGTTTGCTTTCAAATTTGAAATCTGTCAGCGTCTACATTTTTTCTAACGTATTATAACGAGCGGGTAACGAACTGATTGGATCGATTACGACTACTTATATACCTTGTTATTCGGAATGGTCGAGTGGCTAGTTTTTTTCCTTCAATATAATTTTTAATCGGCCCATTATATTTGGTCGGACATATTATTTATTCTCTTTGTAAACCGCCTATGGTTCAACCCTCTTGCCCCGGTCCGCCTGCAGGTGAACGATCGAGTATAGGTTACGTGTCCACGTGTATAGCTTAGAGGAGCGCGTCATCGAACGTCGTCCTTGACCGGACACGAGGCTGCGCTTCTCGATTGGTCATCATCTCTCGTCGCGCGTATATTATATATCCTTTTCCCCAGGACACACCTTTACACCATCGTCTATACTCACATGCGTTATCCGCTGGAATGCGGTTTCTTTTCACATCCGACCAAATATTATGCAACCTGCACCGCACATACATAATGTGTAGGTATAATAATGTGTGCGTGCGACGGCCAGTGTGTATTTTCCCACAATTAGGCGCAAACCCCCCCCCTCCCTCCCCCCTACCCACTTCTTCCTACCGGACCCGAATGGTCCTGGTTTTACATTTCTAATTTTTTTTTTCGAAAATTCATCCGACCTTGCTGCCAGAGGTATAATATAGCAGCTATATAGAGATGTGACGACGACGCTCCTCCACTCGTAAATTATCTCGATTAATGTAGGTACCTATATATATATATATACGCTTCTTAATGTATCATTATATATATATTTTATTGTTTCTTGTCTATATATTATACCTAAGTACTATTATACGTAAGTATATTATTATACGTAAGTACGTGTTTTTTTTAAATTTTTTATAATCGGATGGATTATGCAATACGAATTTTTACGTCTTTCTCCGTTTTCGATTTGGTCCCCGGTCCTGTCTATTCATCACACGCGTTTGCGAAACCATATGTATATATATGTATATATAGGTACGTCGCAGTACGGACGACGATATACTACGTCGTCCAATGTCCAATGGGCGAAAGTAAACGGACCACACTATGGGTTAAGTATAGATGGCATATAACACTATGTATGTGTATGTATATATGTATATACAATATGTATTGGCTTTGGATATCCAAGGTTTTTTCGATCTCCGTATATAAAAACTATGTCAGACGTTTCAAAGCTTTGGTGGATAAATCAATTATTTCTTTGTAAATTTATATCGAAAACACGTAGGAAACGTTGCGCGTCCTACTCTGTAATTGGGTCACACCGGATGTTCACCGTGAACAAAAATACCCTCAAGTCTTTGACAAAATATCTTGAGTTTTATCCATGACATCGAGCAATTATAATTGTGGGTACATATATCATAATAATTATATCTCTATAATTCATCAGAAATTTTGTATATCAACGATTATTTTAAGATATTAAGTATAGCTAGGTAGTGGTACCTACCTATTATATAATATTTACAACATTTATATATATATATATACGATTATTTCCAACCCCTTTATTTAATTATTGAAAAAAGCTATGTATTATAATAATTAAACCATAAAATTGAATCGATTAGGTACCTACTCAATGTGTTTTTTTTATTAAACGCATCTATATAAGTCGATTATAATTTTCGAAGGATAATTGAACATATATTATATAGGGATTAAGAACTATTTAAGTGTTACGGCAGCGACTAAAGAGAGAGGGACTTTGATATGTGCTGATAAAAAGAGCGGTGGCGGGGGGGTCAAAATCACCCTGATTAACATTAGCAAATTTTTAGTTTAAATTTTTTAAAGAAACAAAAAAGGTCAACATTCCGAATTTTTTTGGAGGAAGGGGTCTGCTGTAAACTGATATTGATGTTAAGGGGGAAGAAGGGGATCTAAAAATAATAAAAATGTGCTGACGTCATACTTGAATAGATATTATTCATATTTATAAATTGCAATCTATAGTTGGCGCAACAAATCGTTTATATGATTAAATCGAAGGGATCGAACAAATTCAATATATTTAATTTCATAAAGGTTTTGAGATTTAAAAATATATTATAATATTCAAATTTCAAACTGTTTATTTTTTTCCCCAATTTTCAACGTTTTTATCTCAATATGCAGATTACTGATCATTACTTAATCATTTTATGTTTTCATCGGATGAAACTAATTTTAGAGGATATTTCCTTGAACATCTCCATTGTTTACCAAGTGTAAAATGGAATGAATTGCATTTTACGGATTTTAAACAAATATGTCATTTCTATATGTTTGTATGGTTATTATTTATATAACCAATTTATTTAAATTAAACATTAAACAATTGGTAGAAAAATGATCGGCGTATAACAGTTAAATAAGTTGTGTAATTTGATTACATAAAAGTTTTACGCATCTAACTAATAATTTCATATAAATATAACATGTCTATATAAATATATATTTTAAATTTAGCTATACATAGGAATATATTAGGTATTTGAGAAAATCAGAAAACCCACTTAAAACAATAAAATGTTATTACTAAGCTACCGCATTTTTGGAGTGAAATTGCACGAGAAAGTATGTTTATTTCATATTTATTTAATTGATATTTAATACTTAGGTTTTCGGTGTAAAACCAACAATGTTATTATTACGACACATACGTTTATTACATATTCAGTAGAAAATACTATTATTAAAACACTTTACCCTTAACAGAAGAATGTAATGAATATTTAAACAATGTTAAATTCTTTGATGTACTTTTCAGAAGTTCTGCGAAAAATGTAGTTAGTGTTATATAATATCATTGATAATATTAATATTAATATATAATTAATGATAATATTCATAATAGGTCATTTTATAAATAATATTTTACTATTTTCACCATCAAAATGCATTACCTCAAACATATCGATTATTAGGTTTAGAGATGTTTAGAATTGTTAACCTTTGCATATGTAATAATAAATGGTCTTGACCTTAGATAATAATTTTATAAAAGCAATATTCAAGTACGTTATTATTTATTTTTATAGTAAAATTATAATCGAATGAGTTGAATAACACTTTTGAGTTTTCGAATTGCGTTTGACGAGAATTTGTGTGTTTCTGAAATAATTTAGTATTGGTTTTATTATAATGTTCGTTTACACTTTTACTTTCATCAGGAGCGTACACAGAGGGGGGCTAAGGGGCTAAATCCCCCCTTTATTGCCAGTATAATTCTATTTATTTTTTTTATGTTTCATATTATCAATGTTATATAATATTATATATATATATACAGTGACGTATTTTTAATTTTTTTTCTGGATGAAGGGAAAATACATTAAAAACCAATCGTTAATATAATAATATTTACATGAATAATTTATATATTTTACTATCTTTAGGGGTAAAATCGCTTAGTTTACAGACAAAAGCCTGTTGGTAATGAGGAGGGGGTTGTAAGGTTCGTGCACTATTTTGGTAAAAATAAATAATACTTATTAAAAATATTTAATTTGAATTTTTAACTATTCAAAAGATTTAGCCTTAAATGCACTTCATTTTGATATTTTTAGAATATTTTGCCTCACATGGAAAAAATGCTATCATTAAGCATCGATAAAAACGAGTGATAAAATAATTAAATTGTTTAATTTTGTTTTATATTTATACATTTTTCCTAATTGTATAATCGTAATATAAAAAACACTGTACAGTAAACGGTGGTTTTATTGTTGGATTATTTTAAGATATTTATTTGGAAATTAAAAATAGTTCAAGTTTAATATATAGGCATAAGTATACCTGACAAAACGGTTAACAGTCTTTGACAGAAATACTACATAAAAACAAACTACAGGATAGGTCATGAAGTTGTAAAATCTAATATTTATACATTGATTTGGTATACTTTTAAGTTTTAATTGATACATTTTCTTTAAATTTTAAATCTGATTAGGTATTCCATAGTTTGGTAATAAATGATAAAAGTACCGAAAAACCACAGCCTAGTAATAATAATACAGTTCATTGAATTTTGATTACTACAAAACTCCAATCTCATTTATAAAACCATTTTAAATCGTAAATACATTAAGTGGAGGCTGAAATATACGTTTAAAACATAATGTTATATATATATTAAAAATAAAACACGTAAGTACTCTTTTAAAGGGTTTAAAACCAACATTTCGGACTTATGAGGAAATAACCATTATTTTAACCCATATTTTTCATTATTTTTCGATGGTTTTTTCTGATACGTTTTTAAAAAAATCAACAAATTACCTTTTCAAAGTACACCATGCTGACAAAATTGTATGCCAAAAAATGGGTGGGTACGCATTAAAAAATTAGATCATGACGTCAAGTCTTCTGGTCGATAAATTGCTCAAAGTAAAATTTAAAACCAATTAATATCATAGTAAAACGAGAAAATATTTTGCACCGCTCAGAATCTAAAATTTATAGTTATTATAATTTTAGGGCATTGTTATTAATTTTTTAAGTCATCAACTTTATTTCCAATTATTATTGTTTAAAAAAAAGTTGTATCTACAAAAATGAAGTTTTAATATTTAAGTTATCAAAACTAATATTTGTTGGTTCTTTTTCAGTACCCCTGGACCCCCTCTCCGTAAATATGCCACTATATATATTTAACATTATTCTATTATATAACACTGAAAAAGTATATTTTTTATTCTTTCGTGCCTAATTTTGTGTCTACTGATTACTTATTTATTTTCAAGTCTTCCCCCTCCCCATTGAAAAATCCTGCGTACGCCATACTGACCTTCATTATTTCCTCGTGCTTACATGTACTAGTTTCGTTACCGGAATCCTGAACAATATTATTTTTATTCAATTTTTGATGATATTGCCGTAGTGTATGGGTTGGCACACTCGAATAATTTCACCAATTTTACAATGTATTATGTAAATCTGATTTTACTTTACTGTTCGACCGCCAACGTGTAATTGTGTCATTATCTTCTTCGGCCAAGGGTCATAAGTACACGGTCATGCCGAAGGTGTAACCGGGCGCTCAAGTTAGGCAACTCCTATTACCTCGGCGACGTAAATCGACCAACAGAAAATTATACGTGTTCATCGTTTTTGTTCTTTTTTTTTTATTTTCTGTTTTGTGGTCTCTTCGAAAACATAAAAAAAAAATAAAAATGAAGTACACGTCTTCACGTTCAGCTGATGGCTATATAGCGATAGCATCTATATAAGTATATCTATATAAACCTATAGATATATAGGTTTATATATATATATATATATATATACATATACATATACATTATACAATATACCTATACGGGTGTATATGTATATTATTTTTACTTGATGCACTTTATAGTTATAGAACCGTTGCATCAGGTGTTTAACGACCGATCCGCCCTCTTCATTTTAAACGATATTATATATACTACCTATATATACGTGCGTGTCCCATTGAAATATTTGAGTGTTGCCTATAGGTATCTATTATTCCCAATGTAAAGTTATGTACAAAATATGGACCCAAAAATTTAGAATTATATATAATATATATATATATATTATATTACACGATTCGTTTTCCCGTGACGTGGAACGCGTATAGTTCATTATTTAGATGCGATTTCCTAACAAACATGCGGCATTTATCATTAGGTATACTTATAGAAACACTATGTTATATTATTGTATACCTGTTATACGTGTTTTTCATTCTCGTGTGCCCGTATATGCCTATTGGGTCTATGGGTACTGAATTTTGGAATCAATCGTCTAAACGTAAAACAACAGGTAAACTTATCCGAAGACAAAACGCGAATTTCGAAAAAACGTGTTATTCCTTACATGCGATTTCACGCGCTGTATATATTATATGTTTTTCCGTGCCGTGATTTTAGTCTAGTCTGTATAAGAACAAATCGAGACCGTAATTAATGTTGTCCGCGTTATCAATCGGAACCATTACATGGTTCAAACAAGGTATAAAATAATAATATCAGTTGGATTTGTTACTCGACGAGAGCGCTATTAATTTTGTAACCCGTTTTTAATTCCATGTGTTCTTTTGTAAAATATACCTATAAATAATATAACGTTAATCGATACTGCGTGATCCGCGACTATCGAAATATTTCAATGTCGTATAATCCTCTATTATATAAAATGCTAACTTTTTCTCCACCGTTTTTTCCATGAGAAAAACCTCTTATAGAAATTTAATTCCCCGGACCGTTTCCGACGCCGCTCGAAGCGCGTTCCTCTGCCTTTGCCGTTTTAAAACCGTT
>JAIPRL010001588.1:45711-78264 GCA_025469235.1 Pemphigus obesinymphae
ATATTTTTAAAATTAATTAATTAACAGTATTATTTCAGATAAAATACATAAACCGATATGTATACGATTTGCAAAAGTAATTATTTTAATGAGGTGTTGTACTCAATAAAAGTTAAACTTACAAGGTTTCACCCTCAATCGGAGTTTTAAACTTAAGATTCCTCACTCAAAAGGTGTTGAACGTACAAATAGTCTCATATAAAAGGAGTTGCACCCGACAGGTGTTGCACTTAAGCTAGTATATACATAATATATGATCAAAAAAATAAATGTTAATTAATTCAGTTACATTCTTATATTTATATGTTATGTGTATCTTTATCGTTTTTACGAGCGATTAGAATACTTGAACGTCGCATCGTCGTGCAGACAAATCAATATATAATATTATATGATGTATATCAGTATATATATATATTATATAGGTACATAATCGAATGCTTTTTTGACCATTGTGCGTTTTGTTTTTTAGGTAGCCATGGCCGGCGATTATATATTAGCTGTAACGTCTATGATGATCGCCAGACTTAACCACAATGACGTCACGATCACGCTTAGCCAAGTACGTGTAATCTTGTTGATATTAGATATTAGACAATGATTGAAAAATACTCCTCGTATGACCGAAAAAAACAACATAAATTGTACATTTTACAGATCATCACTGATTTGGTTCAAGGGGAGTTCATGCAGCTCGGCTCCAAGGAGACTGAGAACGAAAGATTTGCTCACTATTTAACGAAAACGTACAGAAAAACGGCCAGTCTCATAGCCAATTCAGTGAAAGCTGTAAGTATACGATTATAAATATGTGCAACATGCGATGGCGATGATTCAGTATGTTATCTACCGCTATTTTTTGGTTCAGTATATTAGTATGATATATATATATATATATATACGCCGGGGACGTAGCAAAATAATTTTTTTAGGGGGCAGTGTTCTTAATTTTGTATTAATCATTTTTTTGTAATAAGCAAAAAAAAAAGTCACATCTTTAACAATTTAGCCGACTGAAAAACTAATTTATAGTTTTCCTACTAAAAGCCGACGAAATACTTTCTCAAAAACGTAAACAAGCAGAAGAAAAAAAAGGTCAACTGCTTTCTGTTTTTCTACTAAACTCCTTTTTCCTCTCCCCCCTCCCCCTCCGGGCTGTGGCTGCCGCTATAAAATACACGAGTGCTATCCGTTATCTGAATTGGTTATATATGAGAAATATATTAATTCGGATATATTTATTCAGCAAATAAACATTCGAATAAACTGAGAAATGTCTTACAATGCAAAAGTTATTCGTTAAACAGTGGTAGGTAGTAATAGTAAAATATGGAACAAGATTTACTCGATCGTCATTGGTCGATGCTATTTACTTTTCAGTTTTCAGTGATAATACTGATAAGGAACTGGAGTCTGTATTATCAGCAATTATTTGTCGAATAGGTACAATGTACATGTTATTTAAAACAAATAGTATTTAATAACATTATTTTTTTTCTTAGCCACGACGCCCGCGGAGATAACGAGTATTTATAGTATTTATTGTATTTATAGTATTTATTTATCTGATATCGAAATTGTAATAATTTTTCTTAACATTACAATCGCAATAACTTGTATTATTTAATATACGAGTATTTTATTATTTATTTATTTTTTTTCATTCGTTTGAATTATGTATTCTACTATTTCTACTTACCTATTATAGATCAGAATATTTAATTCAATTGTGTGCTATATACCTTGTGACATGCCCGTATTTCTTTTTTGGTCATAGATTTCCATTTGACGGTAATAGTTATATAACCCGAGAATATATAAAGTACGACCGACTAGTATACTATATTTTGTAGTTTTTTGTATCTCATAAGTCATAATAATGAATTTCAAATCGTCAGACTTCCATAGTATTTTTCACAGTTTTAATTAAATTTATATTGATACACTCGGGCGAATTTCTATCACAGGTATGTACCTATAGATAATGATGTTTAATCGGACTTTCAAACATTTTAACCTGGTTACAACGGTTATATAAAGACCCGAAAACGACAAGTCCGCCAGATTTCGCATGTGCAGAGTAAGTAGGTACCTATACTATATTGATGTGTTGTAATTTGATGTTATGTGAAACCCGTTACAATTAGGCGAGAACCGAATGAAGTGAGATTCGAAATCTTATAAAAAAAACCTGAGCATAGTAAGTTGGATATACTTTTGAATTACCTATTATTCAATTTATTCATCAGAAACCCTTTAGGGGTACTTGAATTTTTAAAATTAATTAATTAACAACGTCATATTTACTAATAAACTTTAGTCTCCGACTTTTACGGATTCCGATAAAATATAGGTACATAAACCGATGTATACGAATTGCATTCAAAAGTAATTCCACTAATGAAATGTTATACTCAAAAAAAAAATAAAAAATAGGTACACTTAAAGTTAGTTTAGTCTCACTCAAAATTAGTTACACTAACAAGGAGTCTCACTCAAAAGGAGTTAACTTACAAGGAGTTTCACTCGGTCGGTGTTGCACTTAAGCTAGTATACTATAATACTATACTAATATTACGTATTCTAAATTGGAAAAATAGAAGAAAGAGTACTATCAGGCTTTTAAAAAAATGAGCGTCCTCCCAAACTATGTAACTCGTATACTGTAAAATATAATTAGCGGGGGAGTTGTCAAAATATTTAAAAATAGTAGAGGAGTGCCGCCCCCCTGCGCACCCCCACCCCCCAATTCGAGTACTGAATTAAATACCTAATATTATGTAATTAGTTCAAATTTCGTTTGGTGTCAATAAATATAGGTAATCGCACTAATAAAATTAAATTACATACCTAATCACAGGCACCCATACAATAAAAACGATTTGAAATTTTTAAATATTCCACATAAGGTAGGTAAATCAGAGACTTGAACCCAACCGAAATTAACCGGTTTCAGAACCAGAACCCTAAAATATAAGTAGAACCGTAACGGGCACCAGAACCCTTTTATCTGGAGCCAAAATTTAACCGAAGCCCAAATTATAGAATGGTTTAATAACGGTTTCATAAACTTTATTTTATTGAAATTTATAAATATGAAATTATTATTTGAAATGTATGAAAACTTGCATATTAGTAGAAATGCCAGAGTATTTATTTTATTATATTTATCTTAGCCCATGGGCTTGATGTATCGATTATAATCGAAGGATCCAAATCAATCGGCTCAAAGCTCAAAAAAAAAAAACTATCGCCCAGCCCTACTACCTACTATGAAGGTATATAATAAAAAAAAAAATCTAATTTAATTAATAACAATAAAGAAATTGATTTGTCAAACGCCGTAATAATGTTTCTGAAAGTTTTGATGTACTTACATAAATTGTATACGAGAATATGTAAAGGTTAAAAAAATATTTCGTATAGTCTATCCCGCTCTCTTGTACCCTAAATTTTATACGATTATAACTATAATATTATCATCTATAGTAAACAACTATATATTATATTCGTTGATTGTTGATTTTTTCGTGTAGACATATGAGATAAATCGAAATTCGAAACTAAAAAAAAAAACCGAAATTCTCGGTTGTACCCGTATATTTTGAAAGCGCAGTAAAGTATAATATAGGTATAGGTACAATAGGCTGTACAATAAATATTTTAAACGAACGAATAACGAGTATCCTGCAGTGTCGAAAAATATAAATTATCGCCTATTTTATTATTATAATATCGTATTCAAAATTAATTGTTCGGTCATACACGGACTGTATAATATTATTATATACGAAAAAACGCCGTACCTCTCTATATATACGTTAATTGCATTTATACCTATATAGCTTCAGGTTTAAAACATATTCTTATACATTGTGCCAATCTCTCGTTTATACCTATTATAACGTTCCAGTTGCACTTGACCTTATTCTTAAGACTACTAAATCGCGGCGGTGTGAGAACGACGGTCGTCCGAATTTGGGATGGACGTTGAACAAATCCTCATAACCGTATCACACAATTTATTTATTATCATAAAATATCATGTTGTATACACGTCGAGTATACATATATATGAAAAATAATTTTTTTACATATTATAAAAGTATATATATTTTATTGTGTCTACTTTCTTGCGCGCGGCTTAATGAACGTCTCGAATTTCCTATTTTTTCTCTCTCTCTTTATAAACACCTGGTTGAACCGCAAGGACCCGTTGAAGAAATAATATATAGAACACTACGTGTATGTAGGTATAATAATATAATATAATATATGTAGAAGAACTGGACCGAAATAACTTTCCGTTGAGTCACTCATTGTGACAATGATAATATACAGTAAAATTATAATGATACGCGAGTATAAACATTGTATTACCTAGGTATATATAGGTAGGACTATATGACCGCGATGGAAAAATAAAAAAAATGAAATTTAAACACACTGAACCAAATATCATTGGTAGAATTAACAATATATGCAATAATCAAATTTTTTACAAACGAATATTCGTTGAAATAATGCAATTTTTATTATTTTAATGTACCTAGGTATATATATATATATATATTGTTAAGTTAATAAAAAATGTGTTTACAATAACAAATTCATTTTGTAAATTTCATAAAATATATAAGTTATAATTTGTAAAATTAATACAGATTTTATTATTATGATAAAATATGTTATTAAGAGGATGCTATACCCGCATTTTCTGTCTCCGTCCATCTAATTGGCAATATAGCAAAATTGTACAACGCAAAATTGAAATTATGGCATTTTGGTTAGATGTAGAGCTTAAACACCTATTATCAAATTTAACGAGAAGAATAATTTCGAGTGAACCTCATGGGCTTTTGTAAAATATTGTCAGAAAAAAAAGTTACGGTATTTTTAGTTTTTGATATTTTTAAATAGCTTTAACTTATTTATTATTTATTTATTTTACAAAATACCCATGAGGTTCACTCGAAAATATTCCTCCCTTTAAATTTTGTAATAGGTGTTTATACTCTAAATTTAACCTAAACGCCAAAATGTCAATTCTGCGTAGTGTGATTGTTCTATATTATCTGTTAGATAGACAGAGACAACAAATGCGAGTGTAACATCCTCTTAAATTGAAAAAATATTCTGTTTAAATTGACTATTTTGATTAACAAAATACGGGCGTTTGTTCTTAATTCAAATACATTTGTATTCAGTTGGACAATTTTACCCAAGACATTGATAAAATATATTGTCAAATCAATAATACGTTTTGTTATTTTACTGTTAAATTAACAAATATTTTATTTCTAAACCAACAAACGTATATTAACAACCATATTATTAATCTATATTTTTATCGAAATCACAGCTGATATATTTGGTTCGGTGCATACAAACACCCGGCGTTGCGCGTTTCGTAGACGGTTTTCAAATAATCGTATTATATTATTTAGGCGTGTCCTCGCGATTGACCAAATGTAATTTGGTTACTGAATTTTAGAAAGGATCAGTTTTGGGGTATAATAATAATAATTTATAACCGATCAAATGGAATTAATGGTTATAGATAAGACAAATACCTATACTAATGTGGTTAATCGCGAAAACACGCCTATTATAATATGATCGAATAACGAACTTTGCATTGTTATCGTCGATCGTCGAAATCGATCGTTAAATGTTTATTGTTCATTGCACAAGAGAGACTGTGAGTGTGCACATTACACCGGCTATATTTGAATATCTATTACCGTTGTAAATAACACAATTATTACCATGCGATTTTAATTAAAACCTCGTAAATTTACCGAACGTTTATCACACAGTCATTGGAATAAATAAGTACACCACACGCATACATTATTATTGAATTCTCTGTACATAAATGTGGTGTTATATAATAATAATGTTCTTCGCCGGGCAATGATCAAATGTTCGTATATTAACGGAAACTCATACGTAAATTGCAGTGAAAAACGTCCAGTCATCTCCAGAAAAATTAATCGCAATCCTCCTCTAAAATTCTAGAAAACTTAATTTTACCACAACCCTCACAAATCATTCTACTATGAGCAAAGCTATTAGTACAGAGCACCACAATCAAAGCAAAGCAAAGCTTGCAGTGAATACACTATAAGAGAACTCGAAAAAAACTTTTTAATTAGTATATACTTACCTAATTAATTAATATGATTGTACACCTTGCACGTGTATATTGTCGTATGTGTCCCTGCAGATGACGCGATTGTTGCATATCCGCTGTCAAATTTAATCCATTAAAATTCGTTTTCCGAAAAACTACGAGAATAAGTAAAATAATACCTAAAACATTATTAAAAACCGTATAAAATATTTCAATAAAAACAAAATATTTATAATTTTTTTTTTTTTTTTCTTGATGCAGAGTATTTAATAATAATTATCGTCGATAAAACACGGTCGTTATTGTGTGCTGAAGAGATGATAACATCGTTTTAAAATACGTATATATACAAAATAAATGTATATATTTTTGGCTAACATATTTATAAATCGGGTATGATTATGAACATTGCTTATAGCTTATTAACATATTTATACTGTCGCAGTTACAAATATAATATTAAATTATAGGTACCAACCTACCCATTATTCATTTGGAAATGGGCAGAATCCTACGAATTCTACGTCCATTTCTAACACTTCCGTGTAGTAAAACCGTGTTTTTAGTTTTAGTAGGTACATCATAATTCGATTTTAAAATGTCGTTATTGTTGTACCTAGCTATGATGATACGGTACCCACCACCGGACGTGCCAAAAAATACAAAATTTAATTTTTCCAACAATTGACTACAGAATGTTTAGTTATACCGCATTCGGCACTAAGATAATGATTTTATAATATGTACCTATAGATTATAAAATCGAATTTTCGCGTTTTACATTGTGTACAAAATAAGTTTAAACTCGTATTTGAAATGTATACAATTTAACTATATAGGTATATCTCTCGCTCTTCTATTTTAATCGGATATTATAGACAGTTTATGAAGAGCGTATTATATATTTCATTATATAAATTATAATCAATGTCGTCTAAAACACGTCCAGACGCATAACGTCTTTTACATTAAATATAATATTAATTATATTTAAATTACTTGTCAAACTCGCTATGGAACTCCTCGTACTCCGCTCGCGCCTATATATTCATCCATGAATTTATTATACTATCTAGCTACTTACCTACCTACCCTCAAAAACGACAAGGTTGAAACTGTATAGTTATATCGATGTTTTCGTCGTTCGTTATAATATATTATGCCGTCGTTGTTAAATCATATTGTAATTGGTTCGAATGCAGGTCATAGTTTTCAACTAAATAAAATAAAAAAAACATTATTTAAACCAATCTAACGAGCGCCGGGCCCCGAAGGCCGGTCACCGTCGTAGGATTGTAGGAAACCAAACTGAAAAGGATTCAGTAAAGGTGTCCGCAGTCCTTTTATTATATTGTAGTTATGACAATAATAAGAGCCGAGAGATTTGTTTGTTGCGGGCTTGCAGCTTATGTAATAATAATTAATATACTTACATATGCTTACATTATAATGTCGGTATTGATTAGAGCCTAATCCGGGATGGATCTGGATTGATAAAATCCTGATTGACGGATTATATTATTATCGATCCGGATTGACGGAAATTCTTGAATTTATATAATATATATAGAGATATTATCATTATATACGCACAATCGATTTCGATTGTAATATATTGCAATACAAATATTCAGAAGATGATTATTATTTTAGAAACTATTGTAATGTATATAAGTACCTACTACCGTATAATATGTTAGAAGTATATAAATTATTTAGCACTGTTTTTGAAATGCAACGCGTCCACCGTTTTTTTTTATATTATACAATATCAAAAGTGCATTGATAGGATTGATGAATCGGATCCGGGATCCATTTGAAACGGATTGAATCCGAAATCCAAATCGTAATCCGGATTACGGATTGGTCAAACGAATGTTCGGCACCATATATGTGTTAGTACACTCCTTAATATACCCGTATATACATATCATATTATATTATAACCGCTGTGTATACATTAAAGGCTGAAAAAAATACGTTTTTATTTTTTTTTTTTCTAGTTTTTCTAATTCTGATATTTGTCTTTGTTTTCCGCAGGAAGCAATGTTAGCCGGAGCCGACGACAAATTAGTGGACGTATCGTTCGAGTACGGCCGCAACATTGGCCTGGCGTTCCAGTTGGTCGACGACCTGTTGGATTTCGTGTCCAGTAAAGACGCCATGGGAAAACCAACGGCCGCCGATCTGAAACTGGGCTTGGCCACCGCTCCCGTATTGTTCGCCTGCGAAAAGGTACCTATAATATTATATACTTACTTTACTTAGGGTCGGTATTACAATATAGTAGTTTAAACCCGGTTTAGAGCTTAAACCTAGTTCAAATCAAAAAATGTGTATTACAATTCACTGAACCTATAGTATTTGAACCACGGGGTTTACGTGATCCGCCGATTTCAGTGAGTTCAAAGATGATATGTTCAATTTGATTGGTTGTTCATTAATGTTGATAACAGTGATATCGATATTTTTTGACGATTTGAAATTTCAGTTTCGTATGAATTTATACGGCGACATTGTGTGTCCCATAGATTCCCATAATTATATAGTACTTGTATATACGGTATCTATTTGTTGGTGAAGTAATATTTTCTTTAATGTGATCTAGAATGAAATATACTACACTGTTCTTAAACGGACGAAAGCGACTAAAGAATTATTCATCTCTCCACTTTATAGAATGGTTACGTCGCTCAAGAAACATCTTTCTTTTTCGAGGAAAACCTGTGATTTTGCTAATTCCATAAACTCGTTCATCGTCAGACATCATTTTTATTATACGAATAAATTAAATAAAGTTGTTTTAAAAATTAAATTAAATGTAGGAAAGATAAAAACGAAACCGACATTGATCGTACCACAATCATACAATTATCAACGTATTCGGTGTTATCACTCAGCTATTCTATTATCACAGATAATTTTATTAAACTACGGTCAGGTAACTCTGTGATTGTAATACCGACAGAGAGTTAAACTAGGTTCAGTTGATAAACCAGGTTCAACAGAACTCGAGTTAAACCAAGAATTGTAAAACCGACCCTTAGGTATACCCACGACGAAATAACATGGTATAGGTATGCCAGCAACGTGAACGAATTTGAGGACGGTACGAGTTGTCATGGAATGAAATATAATTTATCAATCGTGCCAAGAAATTCTGACGTCACTCTTATTTGTCTTATTTGTAGTCTTTTCAATATAGTATCTAATATAGGTATAAATAAGTTTAATGTTTCATCAAAATAAATAGTAGATAACAATAATAATATTATGATAAGTGGCCGAGTGACGTAGGCACCATGCGCAAAACTCGGTTGCTGTCATACCATGTTATTTTGTCATGCTTATATACCTAACCTATAAAGTAATATCTGCTGAATTGTAATTTGATATTATTTTGCCTGAAATCATAAAAACTGAAAACTGATTCTGTGAAGACGATTTTCAATCATCTTGTGAATTGTGTCCAGGGGCGTAACTAGCGGAAGGCAGGGAGCGGGGCAATTTACCCCCCAAAGTTGCTTCAGTCGGCCGAATAGTATTGTCGGTCAGCCAAATAAAAGGTTGTGGACCTTTTTTTTTTTTTTTTGTTCATACAAAATAAAATTCAATCAGTTAACCAAATGAACCTCTCCCTCGAAAAAAATTACTTCGCTACGCCCCTGGTTATGTCAACTAAATTACAATTTACATATACTCAATTTTTATTTTTATTACGTCCCGATCGATATTCTGTTAAATTTAAAAAATAATAGATAACTAGGTAGGTACTAAAATTGGGTATTACCTACTCGGAACGCTTTTTTTTTAAGTATTTTATTAGGTGCTCAAAAAAAAAAAAAAAATATAAATGAATAAATAAATAAATACCTACTTCTAAGGTTCCTTTATTTATATATTTAAAAGAAATTTTTTTACTACGTTTCCGTCAGATATTCCAATGTAAATATTGTTCTCTCGAAATCTAAAATATATTTTAAGTTGGATTAAATAATAACATAATTACCACTTATCAATATTTTCATTATTGTTATTTAGTATAAATAGAGATAGGTAAGAAAAAGTATTCTAAAAATATTTGGAATACTTTTTGTGAAGTACCTATTTCACTGAAGTCTGGTATAGGTAATTACTCTAATGTATTTCAACGTTTACTCTCGGATTTTTTATTTTTTTTCTAAACAAATCTCAATATATTGGCATTCAAACATATTTTCGAAATATCTAGCAGTGCAATTTATTTTACTTTCAAATGTGTACGGACGTGCATATAACGTCGTATATATACATTTATTTTTACTTAATGAGACATCTGTATGTATACGCAAGCAAATATTGTCCTCCCGAAAAATAACACGAGTTTGTTCTATAACTATAATTTTTCGACGACTATCCATGGCTAAATATATAGGTATGATCGCAACTTTGTGATACGCAGGTGTCATGGCCGCCACTGGCAGCGATTTTATATCAATCAGCTTTATCAGTTTTTAAAGTTCAAAATAATAATGATAAATGATTTTCCTACAGAACGACGGTACCCACGAGTTTTTTTTTGACAAATAATTATACAATAAATTCTGCGGTGGCCAGTGATTTCGCTAAATTATTATTATTACAATGAGCAAGTTCAAAATGTATCATTATCATTTACAGAAAGCCGGTGATAAAAATCACTGCCAGCTGAGATTCTTTTCCATGAAAAATCATGGATTAAAACTGATGCGCAATCCGCAACCAAAACACGTCTTGTTGCCGTCATACCTATGTATTTAGCCATACCTATACCTAATATATATATATATATTATAACCGAACACGCGTATAAATATGTCAGACACTATTTTATCAAACGTTTTTCTCAAAACGATGTATTATTGGAATCGTCATTGATTCCAAAAACTTGTCCGCGCAGAAAGGTCTCTATGTCTTGCATTTTTGTTTCATAAATTATAAATTATGAAAATAGTGTCTCCGTCGAATACACGCTTTCATATAAATCGAGTGGTTTTATCGTCCTCGGGTATACATACATACAAGCTTGCCATTCTCGACGATGTCGGAGATAGGTACGCATGTCAAGTGAAAAGTCCAATGCCAACGGTCAATGCCATATAGGTATCTCTGCTGCTGCTGCTGCTGCTGCAACTCTACTACGTCATCCGATTCCACGCACGTTCACGTTATTATAAGGACACTTTTTTTAACCGAACCAACGGCTTATTTATATTATTTGCCATTTCATTTAAAATCGTAGATATCTATACATTCGAATAAGATAGTACGAAATTAAACGGCCGCCGGGTTACAGGAGGATACCGTGACTGGGTGTTGACCCCGGTTGACATCGCTGGCCTCGGTACCTACATTGTATTATCTCATATCTGGAAAATATCCTGGCTTATACGAGAATTGCAATTCCGTCTACAGGTTATTATAGTTGATTCTTCGGCAATTTTAATGGTTTTCCCGAATTTCACCTATTATCTAACCAACCGATTGATAGGGGGAAACTCAATATAAGTAGGTACACCAATAGACAAAATAGACGACCTTCCTGTCCACCCCAAAGCTAAGGTCGCACTGTTCGCCGACGACACCCTTCTCTATGCCACCAGCAAATATCAATCCGCGGCAGCTTCACACCTCCAAAAACAAATTAATCTCATCCAACCCTGGTTTAAACAGTGGAAAATCTCAATTAATCCCTCAAAAACATCAGCCATTTTCTTCTCTAACAAAAGTATCCTAAACACTTCAAAACCCAAAATCCTCAACACCCCGGTTAGCTGGTCCTACTCGATCAGATACCTGGGAGTTATCATAGACAGGAATCTTAATTTCTCAGCCCACACCAAGTTGGTCGTTAACAAAACCAAAGCAGCAGGCCACCTCCTCTTACCCATGCTAAACAGGAAAAGCCCTCTCTCAGTCAGAACCAAACTATACATTTTCAAAGCCTACATGCGCCCCATCCTAACTTACGCCTCCCCCGCATGGGCCTCCAACATTTCAAACACCAACTGGTCCCGCATCGAAGCCGTTCAAAATACTACTCTCCGCAAAATCACCAACCTTCCTCTCTACGTTAGCAACCACACCATCAGGAAATCCACCAACATATCGTCCATTCTCGATTACACCAATTCCACCTCCAACAAACTCAAACGGTCGATTTCTTCGTCCCCCTTTCCACACATCGCGTCTATCTCAACGGCCACAAAAGAAACCGTCCTCTCAACTTCTAAATAAACTAAAACCAAAAATTCACCACCTCACAACTCCTGATACATCCAATCCTCTGGTAGAAGCACAAGCTGGAGTACCCCCCTCCCCACAAAGCAAGTAAAGTCAATAGACGAATATCTATCACACATTTTTGGTACGCACAACCCACTAAAATATTTCCGCACCTGTGTATTGTCGTTCACCACTTCTTATTGGCCAATGTCATCTTATGTGTTCTTGCCCGTATATATATACGTGTCAATTATTTAATATTTGATATTATATATTGTGATTTAATATAGTTATCATAATCCGTGTTTAACTGTTTGTTTACTTAATCACCATCAAAATCCGAATGACAAAATATTAGACCAATGGAAAGTGGTGAACTAGGTTATAGCCCGGGTGAAGAGCGGAAATGCGCAAGCTAGGAAAAAAATGTGTCAACTATGATATTACCTATCTGTTCTGTCATGAAGAGTACACTCTATAATATATACAAATTACATATAAATCATTGTAAAACCGTTGGAAATTTAAAAAGTAAAAATTCTAAAATTACCGTAGGTAATCTATTATTTATTGGACCCGTGGAATTTCGGATTTTATACTCATCAACGAGTAAGATTTTTTCTGTTTTTTTATACAAGTCACATAATATAGATTATAGTGTAATATAGTATCTATACCTAAATATTATAATAACCGAATGGTATTTTGTTGGGACCGTCTCGTCGCGATGTTCATTTTTGGCTGTGCGATCCTATATAACCAGTTTTGGTCGGGTTACAAAATATTTTTCTCTTTTATTTTGTTATTCTGTCGACATCATATATAAGTATACGTAGTATAGTACACAATACACATATTATTCATAATACTTAACGATTATGTTTTTAACTCGCACGTTTCTTTAAAAATACATGTTATTATACATAATCATGTACAACATACACGAATATGCAATATAGTGCCTATATTCTATTTATTATTTAGAGATGATACTTATCGCTTTTTACCGAAATACTACCGATAATTGATATATATTAAAAAATCAACATTTTTGGCAAAAACCATGAACCGGCACCACAAACCAATATCCAATAAAACATTGATATTAGTATTGATTACCATTTCATATTCATTTTCTGTGTTGATTATATGCTATTTTTTTACGATATTGATTACAAAACAAAACGGATAGCGCACCGATATTGAATATCGGTTCAAGTATCGGGCCACCCCTAATTATATTATTATATATGGGTATTTGTGTTCATCGTGTAGATATTGTACCAAGTTAATTTTTCAGAGGTTTCGGCCATTTATTAGAAATATAATATGGAATATACATATTTACTGCAGAGTAATTCAGTAAGCATTCAATCCCATTTTCAATCTTTTAATAAGGTATTTATGCAAATTATATATACACACTGTCACTGCAGCTAACCTGTTGGCTTAGCTATTTGCCGTACGATTTTGGTTATCGACAATCGCCGTTTTAGATAGGTTTAATCGAACAGGTGGTGTGAAAAAAATGTGTCGATTTTGAACACCTCTACGCTTATTATTATAAACTGTATAATGTAGAGAATTGATCGTGACTCGTCTACATTTTTAAAACGAGAGAGATGGAGGTCAATATATACGACTTTATCGATTGATATTGACTTTAGTTATAATTTCCGAAATCCGCCGTCTTTTTTTAAACAAGCACTCAGTCCAATATCTGTAACCCTTGTTAACCTAACCAGGATTGCGATTTTATAGCATTTGCATATTTTCTATAAAATGCTTAAAAAATAGCACGATAAACTCAAAATTGTTTCATGATACAGAGAACCAGAATTTTAAATTTTATTTTGCAGTTTCCTTAGATTGTTGTGCTATTTAAAGACTTAATTTTAGATATTTTTACATTTTTACCTATTTTTAATCAAAATATTGGTCATATTTTATGAATTGACACAATTTTAAAGATAATTAGGTAATTTTTTACAGCCCTTCAGGATTCTGATCACAGTGACTACATAGTAAATGATGCTTTCCAAATTTATGTAACTAGGTATATAATAATAAATTGGCCATTTCTATGTACCCAATGAAAAAGAATAGAAAAATGTATGCAATTTTTTGCATATTTTATTGTTTTTTTTTCGCATTTTTAAAATTATATTATAGCATATTATATTTATGGAATTTTAAGGGCTATAAAATCCCAACGCTGGTTATCACTTACTGCCACCGTAGCTATACGTTATTTATTATAATACTACATATATACTATTTTCACGAGTTTTTGGATACTCGCAGGTGTAAAGTCGAGTAGAACCATAAAGATAACAAGTATGAACATAACCAAACGTAATAAGCCTTCATATATTAACATTATACATTAATCTACTTTATGTAGGAACTGAAATTAAATAAATAATTAAAAACTAAATGTATAACATAACGTGTTACATAATATAAATGTCGTACGTTAGTGAGTTCGTCATAATCAAAAAAGACCTCAGTAGTCAAACAAAGTATAGGGAGATTTCCTGTTAATTATATAGAAATAATAATAAAAATCTATAACATAGTATATAGATGTTTAACAAAAGTAACATTATAAAAAAAAAATTAAAAAAAAAAATAAAAACGTACTGATAACATGAAAATATATAACTGTTAAAAAAAATTAAAAAATAATAATATATATCGTAAAACAAAAAAAACAAAAAGAAACTATACTTACCATATTGTTGGTTATACGTAAACCCAACTATATTACAACCGTCATATTTAGATTTTAGGCAAAGATTTTTTTGGGGGAAACGTATGGGTTTTCTGTGTTTTGTACAGTTCTTTGAGCCGGTCGGACTCTCGCATGAACGGCATCCGTTCCTTTAAGCTCATCGACTTCCACGTTTTTCCCAGTATCTTGGACACGTCCATGTTGAACACGGCCGGGTACCGTTCTCTGATCTTGCGTCTGTTCATTTTCGAAAACAACATGAACGCGTTCAACGGCCTCTTCTTGTACTTCGGGCCCGGCCTCTTGGACGGGGTTTGCTTCTTTTTTCCGCACGCCGCGCCGTCTAAGCCGTCATACGTTGTCGTACTTTGGTCGTCGTCCGATAACATGTTGGCCACCTCTTCGGGCGTCAACGTCACCATTGCAAAAGGGTTGTCGTCTTCGTCGTCAATCACGATTATGTCGTCGTCGCTGTCTTCTATGACGACTATCTCGTCGTCGACGACGATTCTCTCCTCGTTCGGGGCGAAATCCGTGAGATCCCTGTTACCGTCGGACGTTACCGTGGAATTTTTAACCACGTGTTCGCCGCCCACCCGACATCTACCGTGGTCACTGATGAAACGACGACTACGTACGTGACTGCTGCGCTGCACGCTCCGCACCAGCGTCAACAAATATTCCGGGTTGAACATGGAGCTCCTGTTGGCCCCGGGGCCGAACAACGCCCAAGACCGGATGTCCCGGTCCAATTGGTCGGCGCGCGACGGGTCCACCCGCCACCCGACCTGGTGCAGTGGCAATCGCAGTTTGTACCAGCCCTTCGCCACCGGTTTCGCGTCCACCGTCTCGAAGAACTCGCTCGTCCACAGGCACTGGTGCACGCAGCGTTTCCATTCTTCGGCATCCGTCTTGAAGTACGGGAAGTTCCGGCTGACGAACTTGTATATCTCGTTCAGCGGCATGGCGCCCGTCGGCGAGCTCCTCAGCGCCATGCCGATCAGACACGGGTACGCGCACGTCGGCCTCGGATACGACGACGCGTTCTTCGGTCCGGCCGCCATTCTCTCGTCCCGTCCGCCGGCCACGTTCGCGTTCAGGTACATGCCCGTCGGGTGTCCCGGCTGGAACGACCACGCCGTCGGCACACGGTGGTGGTGGTGGTGGTGGTGCGCGTCGGCGGATCGTTCCGCGTCCCTCGCCTGCTTCCGCTGTTCGACGTGCGCCCTTCGCCCGTTTGCCGCACACATTATCGCCCGTCTGCGGTGGTGCTGCAAGTCGGACAGCTTGACGAATTTCTTCACAGAGTCATTGTGGACGTCGATCGAGCACTGGCTATTCGCCCGTTCGTCTTCGGTAACCGTGTTACCACCGTCCGCTGCCGTTTTTACCACACCGGTGGCGGACGCAATTGCGATTTTGTCCGGCCCGTCGGCATTTTTCGAGTCGCCGAACTTGAATCCGTGCACAACATGAGTAACTCTGGGAACCTTTACCGCGGCAGCAGATAGTCCAACCGTGCCGCCGCCACTGTCGCCTTGATGAAAACTAGAAAAATTAAACACGAACCTCTGAGTTTGAGAAATAAAAACACAAACGCACCGATAAAGTCAATCATTTTTTATTTGTTGTCATATTTTATTATAGAATACAAAAGAAAACGTTCTTCGCAACAATAAATTGTGTTGTTCAAATATTTTTTTTTATCGAACATCGTATTTGGATCGAGCGTTTTTTAAAAATTCATCGCTTAATATTAACAGGTATAACAGAATAAAAATATACAACGCATCTCTATCTAATATTATCTGTACATATTATTTCTTATGTAAAAACCGTATGGCGTAAATTACATATATTTATATAAAATTAAAATTAAATATACACTCTCTAAAACACATTTTAAACTAAACTATTTATTCTCGTACATTGAAATTAAATTATTGGAAATTTTATATTATTAAATCGTTTTACTGATAAAATAAAACGATCAAATCAATGATCACAAATAATATAAGTAGGTACCTAAATTATAAATAAAAAAAAAAAAATGTATATAATATTATTTTAAACGGTAAATATAAATTATATACAGTTTTAAACTCAACAGTAGTATCATGTTCAAATCTAAACTAGGTATGAATAAATAAAATAATTTGGAACAAATTCACTTTATCACCAACCTCTGCTAATTGGAAAATAAAAACTAAATATGTCGTTTTTATGCTGAAAACAATAGTGTGTAATTACAATTTTCACAGTATAACCTGTAACTAGAGGGCAAATATCCCGTATCCCTTGTCAAACAAATGTATGAAAATAAAAGTACTTCATTACATAATATTATCGTAATAATAATAGCGTTTAAACTATGCGAAATTCGCGGAGGGGGGGTGCAAAATAATGTTTATCTTATTAAAAAATTATAATTATTTTTAAACTTTTTTTTCTTTTATTTAAAAAAATCTCTATTATTCAAATAGCCTACACAATACCTACATGTTACATTGGGTAATTTATTTTGAAATCCTCTCTTCCCAGATGCGCGATTTTGGTCCTGTTTTGAATCCTTCCCATAGAAAATCTATACCTACATCCTAGATAACTAGCAAATTCTGACTTTACTAACACATTGTTTTCAACACAAAAAATCGATTTTAAAGAGATGAGTGATTAAGTGCCGGATCATTTTATTCCACTATATTATTATAAAAATAAAAATGTAAATTTTGTTGTTTTTTTTTTTTTTTATAGTACCCCGAGTTGAATGCCATGATAATGCGACGGTTCCAAGAGCCAGGTGATGCAGAACGTGCTTTCGAACTGGTGCATAAATCACAGGGCCTCGAACAGACGCGGTTTCTTGCCAAAAAACACTGTCTGGAGGCAACTCGACTGGCTGGAAAGATTGCCGAGTCACCGTATCAAAAGTCTCTTTTGGTTGTACCCGACCTAATAGTGAATCGCATGAAATAACCAACAACTAAATCCCCATTTCGGGTATACGAAAATGTATGCAAACATTTAGATTCTATGAAAGCATTATGGTGAACCAGTTATTTTACAACTAGTCCCAATTATTTGAAAAAAAAAAATATATATATTTATATATATATACATATATTCTATGCTAACGATTTTATTTATATCGTTTGAAATTTAAAATTGCCTTGATTTCAAAGGTACACTTATTATTGTTATTATATTATTTTATTTTTAATGTATAATTATTATTAGTATTAATTACATAATATTTTGTTATTATTATTATTATTATTATTATTTCAACGCTGGTACTTAAAAATGAAATACTGTCATTATAACAACAAAATCGTTTTTGTAACTACATCAATGGTTCATGATCTTCACCGTAACATATTTATGAACATTTATTTGTTATTATCTTCCTTTTTTTTTTCTTTTTTTTGTTACCCAAGAATTTTTGTTTATTTTATCATTTAATGAACACATAATATATTCATAAATATTATAATAAAACTAATCCTAGTTTTCTGTACACTATAATCTAATTTTAACAACGCACAAATTCATTTTTAACATATTCTTTCAACAACTCACTTTTCACAGCCATAAATTATTAGAATGTTAAATTTAAGATTATAGTGTACAATTTATTTTATTTTATGTAAAAAACAAAGTATAATTTTTATATTATTAAACATAAATAAAACTCAGTTCAGCTGACTAACAAGATCGTATTTTTTCTTCATATTTTATTTTCTTAACGCGATAATAAAACAAATTGTAAATACCAAAGAAAAGAAAATACATTATTTTATTATCTATAAAAATAATATTTTATTAGTCTAATGATTTATATTAATTTATTATTATTATTATTATTATTATTATTTTCTATTTTTTACCATTTAAAATTACCATTGTGTATAAAAAAAAAATTGTTTAATTTTTTTGTAAATGTGTTGTAAATCTGCATATATATTTGGGTATTGGGGTCTTATAGCATATTAAATGTAATATTTTAAAATTTAAAACAACGTATTTATTTTATTTCTAATACTTTATATTCATGTTTTAACTTCAATATTTTTTTCATATATTTTTTAATATGAAAATTATTTTTACATAATATATTATATTATAATATAGGTATCAATATTATTATTAATCAAGAAACAACATAATAATTAATTTGATTAAAACAATTAATATTCTAGATTTAATAAAAATTCTCCATTATATCACAGAATATAACAAATGATTATATTATTACAGGTAAATTATTTATAACCTATAAACATTTGTGTAGTTTTTATATTCATTGGTAACACGCAAAATAGGGTTTTTCAAAAATTTTGAAACATATTTTACCCTTATAGTATAAATTAATCTAGGTGGAAAATTTGTACTTGAAAATTTATAATTAAAATTAATAATTGTGTCATACTGTTTAATAGATAATATACAACGGATCATTATTTGAGATTTCAATGTCAAATGCTGACTTCACCATTATTTCTTTGATCAAAAATACATATTTAAAAAAAAAAATCAAATTATCTTGTAAAGTAGAAAAAAGTCATCTAGGTATAATAAATTAAAATGACTCAATATTGAAAATTGCTATTAGTAGCCCAAAAATGTGTAAAAATTTCTTATGGAAAAATGTATACAACCATGAAAAAAAGTAAAAAATAAAAATAAAAAAAAACATATAATCGTAAAACCAATACATTCCATGCTTCATTCAGAATCTAAAATGTCAATAAATCAAAATAAAGTGATATTGATAAGTGATAATGTGATTTTGAGTTTAGTCCCTATTACAAAACGACCCCGCTAGCCTTAAAATATAAAAGCTTTCTATCACCAATAGCATTACAGGTAGTATCGAATCAAAGAATATATTACATATTTTTCAAACTAAAAACTAAAAATTTAACTTAAAATAATTTCTAATATTTATTAAGCATAAGGTATTGAAAAAAAAAATTAATTTAAACTATATTCATATAATTCACAATTAACAAAATGTCATTTTATAGTCACAGCCAAGTGTACGGTAGATACATAAAAAACAACAGACCATTTGTTTTAAAATATAAAATCAGTAGTAAAGTATTAAATCATAAAAACTTAAAATGATAAGAATGTTTAACCTTAATAAATAAATTAAACAAATCTGTAATTGTATTTACCGTTTCATTTGTTTTAAGGGATTTTTTGTAGGAGCTCCTTGTATTCGTGAGTCAGTTGAGCTTTCTGTTTTACGAAAAACCTTCATAGTGATAGCAGAAGCAGGAGGAGGTAACAATGGACCTCCTTCTGGTGTTTCAGGTGTCTGAATTGGGGTTGTACATCGCGCAACATCTTTTCCCATTTCTATAATGCCTGACCGTGGATTAAGCAATCCACATAACTGTGTATAAAATATAAGCGATTATAAATTATATTAAAAACATCCATAGGCGCAAATAGGCTATACATTCTTTACTTGGAGAAAGAGGAATGAAATTGTTTAAATACATTTTAATAAGTATAAAATATTTTCAATGTTAGCGTTATAAATAATTTTGAAGGGCTCAGCCCTCATCAAATTGTGCTAATAAAAATATTATAATATTTTGTATATATATATATTATGTTACCAGGAAAATTTTTTAATAATGATTCAGACAATATTAAATATTTTATTAATATTACCGTTGATTATACAATATTGAAATGAATTGGAAAGTCTAAACCTATTATATAAATGTATATATATACTTATTATATACCGTGTGTCTGCGGAAACAGGGTACACTTTACCACACATTACCCTGTAAATATTTTTCAATTCTGTTTTAGGAACATTAAACTAGACTAATTAGACTAAATTCCTATGATTTAAAACCCCTATTTTGAATATCATCCGAAAGGGTTGATCAATTTTTTTTCAAGTTATTTTGATCTATCAACTTGTATTCTAAACCCAAAATTGCCTAAATCATAGCTAGGTAAATTAAAAAAATAAAATTATTAAATTTGAATTTTTTTTTTTTAATTTTTATTATTTTTAACTCCACTACACATATTTTGGTGTATCCAAAACTTTGGTTCATAAAATTTATAAAAAAAAAAAAAAACCACCCTTACAAACCAGACTTTGTCCAACATTTACGTATAACAGATCCAGAAAAAAGATTAAATTTTATTTCTTGGTTTATGGTGAAGTCTGAGGATGATCCATAATTAATTAATCATATTTTATGGATTGATGAAAGTAAATTTACCAATAATGAAATATTAAATAAGCAAAATAATCGTGAAAATAAATGAAAATCCTCACTGAGATGTTCCTACAAACTTTCAAACATGCTGGGGTAAAAACGTATGGATTGGTTTGATTGGTGGGAAATTACTGGGACCTCATTTCTACAATGGAACTTTAACAGCAATAAAATACTTAGTTTTGGGGTGCTGATTTACCCCTAGCTACACATAGAAACCACTATTATCAGCAAAACAAAGTACCTGCTCATAATGCCCAAATTGTCCAAGAATTTTTGAGAGTAAGATTTTGTGAAAAATGTATTGCAACCCACGGACCAGTAGTGACCTCCAAAGTCACCCTATCTTAAACCGTTGGATTTTTTTTTGTGGAAACATTTGAAAAATGTTATGTATACTGATCCTCCAATCAACATTCAAGACTTAAAAAATAAAATTACACATGCGTGTAACCTCTTAAATGATAATCAAATACTGTCAACAACTAATGTTGTGTTAAAAAAATGTGTTAATACCATGTATAAATATAAAAATTTGTGCGTTTTTAATTTTTTTATTTTATTAAGTATATTTTTTTATTCTTAAGAATTGGTTGTACGGACTTAATTTGAAAGTTACAGACTTTTAAAGTACACAAATTTACTGTTGCGAATATCGCAAATTAAATCAAAAGTATCCCCCAAATTGTTGTGAAAAACTATGTCGAGTAGTTCACAAGGCAAAATAAATGCTTTTCGGAAAATACTTATTAATAATAATATCTGTTATCAGTGTTTAAAATTTCAATTTTGATTATTTTAAACAAATGATAACGCATTTTGAAAAAAACATCGTTTTTTTTTTAAAATATTTACTATAACTCAAAAAGCAAGAACAAGTCGTCAGTTTTCATTACATTTAGTGTCAAAAAACAAGCTTTAAAAATTATTTCAGAAAACCAAATTACGTGGTTCTATGAAGTCAAGTAATTTTCATGATATTCATTGCCAATTTTGTGGTCAATCATACCTTACAGTCTTCTGAAATAATTAATTGTTTAAAATTTATTTGGGCACCCGAGCTAAACTATGATATTTATTAAACTAACATTTTTATTGCTTTCCTCCCCCGTTAAAAAATCCTGACTATGCCACCAATAGTACATATGATAAATGGTATTTATTTATTTATTTTGAAAATAGTTAAAGTCAAAGGGACAACAATATTGTAATTGGTACCTTCACTTACATGCAATTCTGGATGACATTTTTAAAAATTATAAAAATATTAAAAACAAATAAAAATATCAATGAGTACAGTAGTTACACATTAAGAGTCTCGTCGAGTTGGCGGCGAACGGTTTCCACCCCGCTATCTCGTCATAGTCAAACCACATTATGTTGGCATACAGAACACCAATATTTATTACTATAACTGTCATACACCTATATGGTATACCACATTATATTGGGTAATTCTGTATAATTTAAACCTATAGGTGACGGACGAGTTTTCATCTTCTGTCAGAACTCTTTCTTAACGTACACGGACCATAGAGTGTTTGTATTAAATTAGCTATCTATGAATATTAAAAAATATGATAAATGTAAAATTTTATAATATTTTGAAACTATAAATTGTTCTTATTCATTTAAAATTTTACTAATTATGAAAAAAAATTTTAAACCTGAAATTTTGTTTTTGTTAATTATCAAAATTAGGAAACCATTAGTCATATATTGGATTAAAAAAAAAAACACTTTAAAATATTACTATATCAAGAATTAAGGCTACTGACTTTCCAATTAATTTACACACTGTATATAAATATAACATAATATATATAATATAATAGTATTACTACACTTATAATAAATTAATCACTAAGCAAAAGATCATAAATACAATTTGTATTATTTTTACCATATAAATATTATTTTTATGTAGACCTAGTACAGGGTTTGCTACAAATATACATAAAATAGTAATATGATTGATTATATATAATCAATAGTAATATCTATAAAATAATCAATATTTCAAAATGTCATTATCCAAATTATCGTATATGCTGATAACACATATATTTGTTATTTACCTCTAGCATCCCACTTAAAGCTTGTCTCCCCTCTTTATGATGAATAGGGACAACATGATCTAAAACAGAATGATACTGCAATATCTTAATTCTACATAACTCAAGTAAGTCCTATAACAAATAAAATCATATAAAGGTATAAACATTTAATTTCATTAAAATATTTATAATGTAAATTTCAAATACATACATCAGATGAAGTATGTGTTCGTCTTGTTGAATAATTACTAATAAATGTGGATGGCCTAAAATAAAATAATATTTGTAAATAATAGTAGTTAAAGTTGTCAATAAATTTAAAATTATTATTTTTTAAATTGTGAAAATTGTAATTTTAACAAATGCACTACTCATTGGGTGTCAGTAGGAGTGGAAGCACTTAGTTTATCGGACAGTATACTCTTGGAGGATGTATTGCATTTGAATGCAATGATAAATCATTGTAATCAATAAAACAATTCTGAGCAGAGCTTACGTAATAAAATTAAAAAATAGTCCGGTCAGTAGGGCCGATAGAAGCATTTTGCTCATTGGTTAGGATATAGATGAAATAAATTAGTCCATCATTTCTTCCATCCTCGGAAATATGTAAACATAAGTTCGACCTACAAATGTAGAAAGAAATGAGGGGGAAGCTAAATGTCCATTTATTTCATTTATTATAACTAAAATTTTTAAAACAATTTAATAAACATGGACTGTTATTATATACATAGGATTGTGAATATGAATTATTGAACAATTGTTAATTGTTAACAATTGTTTATAATAATAAGGTTTTTAGATTCTGAGTGAATTAATATTTTAATTATTTATATTATTTATATGTTTATATCTACCCAAAATTCTAGTAGGAGTGCTATAAATATTTTATGTGAATGAGATATTCGATTTCCTTCTTTTTTAAAAATTCATCAGCAAATATTTTCTAAATTTTATAAATAGAATGCTAATAATGGGAAACAATAATTATTTAATTGTAATTACCTATTTACTTAAATAAAGCGTAGAAATTTCCCGCCATAATCTTAAAAATCTAACACAAAAATTCATATTAATTTAAAAAAAAAAATTAATATCGAAATGTCATTGATGAGAATGAATAAATGAAAGATGTGAACTTTATTAGAAATAAAAACTTTATTTTTATTTTATTAATAATCAAATATAAGTAAATTTGATTTGATATTTTCCAAATCTTTAAATGCTTTTTTTTATTTTGTGAATGGTATTCTGTATTTCTTTTGTATTCATTTGTAGCTGGTTTAGTTTCAATATTATTATATTCATTTGATTGACATTCGTGTAGGTATAGCTAAACATGCTTTTCATTAGTTATCTGTTATATTTTATTTAATAAGAACGTCCTAAAAACTGAGAATTGATTTTCAAATATTTTTAATTAAATCTGAAATAACAAAAGTTCAAATGTTCGAAGCTTTCATAAACATCAAGTGTTATTAGTATTTTTCTATAATTGGTTTTAGAACCATAATTAATACATCAAAATGACTTAAATAATTTATTCTAAATATCTGAATGTTGCGTTAAATATGCACATATCTAAAATGACTAAAAATTATAAAAATACAAAATAATATACATATTTATTAAAGGTTGAACTCAAAATTTAGGTGTCAGCCCAAACTTTAAAGTTCAAGAGCAAACCTAAACTTTTAGATTAAAGTCAAATTCGAACCAAACTTCGAAAATAAGAAGAAGAGAAAACAAAAAAAATATTATCAATGAAAAATCTATACACTTTATACAAAAAAAAAATGTAATACTTCCATAAAAATGTAAATAAGCAGACAAAAATAAGGTTAACCTAACTTGAATTCATGTATAAAAAATAGTTCTTACAAGTTCAAACTTCTACTCAAGTTCAGTTAGACTTTTTACAACTTAAGACTTTCAAACCCGAATTGAACTCTTGAAGTTTGGTTCAATTTTTCAAACTTTAAATTGTTTGACCTATCCATAATACTTATGTACCGTTATAAAAATAAACATAATTTAAATTGGTTAAAAAAATTGAGAAGATATAGTGATATCGATAATATTTTAATTTGTTTTTATTATTATCTTAAAAGATAAAATACTTAAAATGACTTATTCTACATAAAGAATTACCTACTTAAAAGAAAAGGAAAATGAGCAATATAAAAGAAACAATTATTTATATTAAATATATTATTGATTGAAAAAATCAAGTCTGTATCATGTAAACAAATATTGAGGTCCTAAATTCTGTCGCTCTGGAGCCCAAAAGAGTTGTGGCACTGATTAAAACATATTTATCAAATTTAAATACATTTTTAAGTCTAAATCTATTTTTTTATTAATTTTTGATATAGATATAGATCTTGTTGAATTTAATTTATATTAATTTTATTAAAAATTAAAAATTAAAGGATGTATTAATACTGACCGTTCTGGTTGATCATTTATAATATTAGCCTTCAGATTGTTGCTTTTGTCATGTTTGAGAGAATTAATGAAAGATGGAAATATGTATGTCTAAAACAAAATAAAATCATAATAAAATAAAACTTATTACTAAACTAAAGTCTTACTTTGGGATCAAAAATATGCAAGGCATATTCAATAACAGTCATTACATCAACATGTGGATATCTCATTAAATAATTCAAACAATTTATGTTGTCACTCTTAAGTACTGAAAATATAAAATTAAGTTCAATAATTTAGAATATTTGGAAAAAATGTTCTATTTATTATAAATTATAATCATTAAATCAGTAAAGGACATTTTACAACCACAACTTTTCTCCTTGATGTTTGACAGGTTAGGCGGACTTTTCCTCCCGTTCAAAAAATTAGTTGGACATTTTCCCCTCAAATTATACTAATAAGTTCTAATTATAATATAACACATAACCCTTTCAGTAACAGTAAAATGTTACACAAACTGTATTTGATTATATAACTATTTAAATAGTATAATTTTTTTAGTTCTTTTCATCATCATTTATCAATGAGTTGTTTGATAAGAGTTTAAAGTTTTGTTACAGAATAATATATTATAACAATTAATCATAATTATATACTATGAAAAATCAATTATATTTGTTTCCTACATTAATTAAGTATACATAATATACATTTTTAAATTTTATTTTTAACATTAAAATATATTAATTTGTACTTTTTTATTTACATTTTTTATTAATTATTGTACATATTATTTCTAATATTTGTTTATTGTATGCTTTCAATTATATATACTTATTTGATATTTTTTTTTGGTGAGGGAAGGGAAAGTCCTACTAATGCGGGGAAAAAAGTCACCAGTAGAAAATGTCCTACATTCTGTTAAATTATGTAACAGCAAATTAAATATACTTACATTGAACTCGTAAAAGAACAAGCATGGCAACAAAAATATGATTAACTAATTCAAAGTCCCGGGGTGATTTGGCAAAAATGGTATCCCATAACACTAATGAATCCATTAGTGAAAATTCTCCTCCAAATAATAATCTCAACCAACGGCTAAAAGTAATATTGAGTTTATTGTATAAAAAAAATAACAAAATAATTAAAATTAAAAATCTACTTATACTTACACTCCAAAAGTTGTAAATGAAATATCTAAATCCAATAAATGTCCATATAGCTCTGGATCATGTTTTGTCAACATTTTATCACGTATTTTGGAGAGTTTTCGAACGACTTCACTTTCAGATGAAGAACTCTAAATCATTAATTATACTCAAACAATATATATAATAAAAATATTTTATACACTTTTTACTTACAGTAATCTTTACTCCTTCGGATTGTTCAGATAAAGACAAGAAATAATCATTTACATTATAATAATCTTTCATTATTTCCATTATAATGTTAAACATTGAACTAAAAGTAAAAATTGTTTAGATATTAAATGACTCAATATACTTTTCTATAAACTACTTAGTTCTTACTATGCATCTGCTTCCAAATATGCAGGATTGAGAATTTGTTGAATTAAATCACTAAAATAAAAAAAATATATCAATAAATTAAAATCACTAAACAAAATTAAATTAATTTACCTAACGTCAGAAGATGACTGCTCCAAAACATGAAGTAATGCTTGATGATCACAGTGGATAACAAATAATAATTGCGCAAGAATTTCATGCATACCCTACATAAAAAATAAATTAAAAATGAAAAAATATTTTTAGTATAAAAATGAACAATAGCTATTTTCTTTTTGAGGATTCCATCAGTTGTCCAGATACATTTTAAACTATACGCTTTTTGTCCTACTTTTAGAAGTGGTGTCCCGTTTTTTGCTTATTTTTTTCTTAAATATTTTGGTAGAAAATTTACAAATGACACTTTTTTTTCCTTCCTTATTTTCTATTTTCAAACCACTTTATAAAAATTTTGATTATTACAATTATTTGTTCCTTTTTATAGTTATTCTGTTTTCAATTTTCAAAATATGGTCACCCTATGTTAGTATATTATAAAAGTAAATAAAAATATATTCAAAATATGTAACATCATCTACAGTAATACCAACAAATATTTTATTTAGAATACATTAAAAATATATCATTTGAAATAAAAGTAGTTTTAATAATATTATACATGATTATACTAGCTGAATTACATGTATACAGCTTTGTCTGTAAACAGTTTTACTATTTTACTTAGCAAGCGTCTATGTCATTAATAGAATATTCTCTGAAAATTTCAGCTTTCTATGACCAGAAGTTTGGGTTAATTATTATTGATGAGTCAAGTCAGTCAGTTGGAACTGATATTTATATATATTATTATTTATATATAGATGAATAAATTGAATATAATGAACATTAAGAGGACACAACACTTTTGCTATCTCTGTCTATTCAACTGACAATATAATACATTTATATGATGTATATTATACATCTATTATGCAATTTATGGATGAGAACATTTATATTTATATATGCCTTTTTTTTTTTTTTTTTTTTTTTTAAAAAAATTAATTTTAAAAATAAATATTAAAATTTAAATTATTTTTTTTTTAAAATAAAAAAAAATCTCTTAGTATAATTGTAGTTTAGTTACCACACAAATTTTTTTTTTAACATGCCTATGTAAACTCATTAGTTATTTACAAAAGTATTATCAGAATTCGGTACAAACACTTAATTTTCAAGTTTTCCAATTTTATAGTAGTCTTATATGGATTATTTCATAATGTTACATCATATTATTATGATATACATTTTTCTCACTGATTAAGAATCTATAAATAAAAATTACTAGACTCATGGTTTAAAAGGTGTACTTCGCTCGTTGGGTGTCAGTAGGGGTGAATGTACTTTGCTACTAGGCAATATACTATTGTTAGATGTATTGCATTTGAAAACAATGATAAATCATTGCATTCAATAAAAACGATTCTGAGCGTAGCTTCGGTGTAGTATTTATAACTCTTAATATTAGTTATATACTCAGTACCTACCTATGTTTAACATTACATCAAAGATCAAATGTAGAAATAAATATAATTTTACAAAATTACGAAGAAATTAAAAATCTGAAATAACGAAATGGTATTTTTACCGTTTTTTCATCATTTTTTGGTAGTTTTTCCTTACGCATTAAAAAACTGTTGAGAAAATCAAAAAATGACCTGTTTAAAGTACCAACTAGATGAAATTTGCTACAGGAAATCATGTAAACATATAAAGATCGGAGCACTCCTTCTGGTAGTAAATTTGTTAACAGAGAAAAAAAATTAACATCATTGTAAAACCACTAGCTCTCTCGCTACGCTCAGAATCTAAAAGTCACGACAATTTAAAATTTATGGATTTTCAATTTTTATCTACACAACAACAGAAAGTTGTACATTTTGTTGGACCTTGAGGTATAGTGGTTAAAAAAAATAATGTTGTTGCTGAATAGCAGATAAGATTTTTTTGCTAAGGCTATGTAAGTATTCCAAATATTCTATTTAATAACAAGACCTAACTATATTTTCTTAAATATCTTATTACTTTTATATGATATTACACAGAAAATCGGAGTATACTTTCAGTTTTAACTATTCAAGTGACATGAGCACTCATAAAATTACAACGGTGAACCAGTACATGTAACGAAGAAACATTGAATCATCACACCATATAACGAGCCTTAAACGGTGAAATTGATAAAATGGGTCAAAGGGCAAACCCACATAGATGTTGTGTTCTCCTCAAATGTCAAATGGTTACGAAATGTGGCTAATAAGCTTTTGCATGTTACAATCTGCTTTGTTTAAAGAGCCATAGGTTCTTTTAAAGACTCATTTAAATGAGTACAATGACCCGATGCCGATAATTTTCGGAATGTATCTTAGTTTGCTGGTAAATCTTGGAATTAACAAGTTCAAACAAAGTTCAAAATGTGTGAACGAATCAAAAATTAATTTCTGTTTGAATTGAACTTTTTTAAATTTAATTTATATTTTGAATGAACTTGAACTTCATTTTAATAGTTCATTTAGTTTAAAAGTTTAAAAATATTTAATAAAATTAATAATTATTATAGTATTATATCATTATAATACTTATAGTTATAGCCAGCAAAAATGAGCCACGATGATATATCACTCTATCGGCAGATTTCTCGCAATGTATCACAAACGTTGACCCCACATCGAAAAATTCACACACCGTTTTTAGTATATTATAACAGAACCACAGTAGGTACTATTGATATTAAATTGTATAATGAATTATTAACCTATAAAATATTAGTATAATTTAATTATATTTTATTAGGTAGGTATAGGTAGTGTTAGTTAATTTTATAAAATTTTACATTAAGTGTAGTTAACATTTTATGGAATCAAAGGGAGGATTACTCTTGTCACCCATGAACAATTTCAAGTTAAGTCTATTCTCCGTCTATAATAAAATACTCATTAAATATAACAAATAACAACTCGTGTTGTCTTTTACTTAACATTTTTTTTCCTAGATTTGCATAACAGATACGTTGATCTACACTAATATTAGAAATTACAAAACTATAATTATTTTAACGTAGAACATAAATTACCTAAATTGTCAGTTGGATAAATGGAAATTGCAAATGTTGGTGTCGTGCGATATATTAATAAAAAAGAGAAAATGCATAAATACTTGTCTATAACATAATTCCGGATGTTCCCTTGAATAACAAAACAATATATTGATCATTATTTCTTGAAGTTTTTCAGTTCTAAAAAATTCTACCCCAGGAGATGTTCGAACCACATCTTGTCGGATGATACTTTTCAACTCAATGTCTTCAAAATATTGTTTCCAAACACTCTAAAATAATCAATGTATACAAATAAAAATAAATTGTTACTAAATAAAAATAATTTGTTAATAAATAGACATTGGTAAAACAAACATTATCATCTTGCGATAGTGGGTTGTCTGGTCCAGAATCCTCAGTATGAGGATCATTGTAATGTTTCGCTTTAATTAAATCATAAATAGCCCGGAAATTGTCTACAACCATTAACCATTTGGATGAATCTGACGGCAATATTTCCAGTAAAAGACCCCAACATATACTTCTAAACCTAGATGTTCGTAAATCACCTTTGATGGCAGCATCTCGTAGTTCATCAATATTGGTAGAATTGAATAAATATGACCACTCTGATCTGTATAAAGTTTAACAAAATCCAAAATAAAGTTATGATAACAATTTAAGAGAAAGTACTTACTTGTATAGTTTGACAGAAACATTTTGACTATTATCACCGGAGTTGTAGTCATCTATCTCGGTGTAAAACATCTATATTGATATGTACAAAATATATTTAAATTTAAAACTCGGCAATACCAGCCCACCTACCCATACATAACTGCATGCAAAGTGAAAATAATACGTTTCGATTGATTCCCATGCAAAATATGTAATATTTACTAATTACCTGTACAAACTATTTTTGAAGGCCTCTTGGTCACGAGAAAAATGTAATTGAAATTTAAAATGAATCGTATAGCAATACACTTTACTTGCAACGCAGTGTTAAAATAAAAAATTAAAAAACCTAAGAAATCTATTGGTTAATCCAAATACAATAAATGCCCGAAATTTTATAATAAAATAATAATTCCTATAACGGAACGATTCGGGTCATAAAGTTTACAAGCATTGTAACACAATGTTTATTACAGTTTACTAGTAGTAATAATTCTCTTAAAAGTGTTCTATTTTACTTTAATATGTTTTGTGGACTGTTATCTATATTGTATTATTTCGTTCGTTTGTTTGAACATTGGACCTTGGGTAGACAGCACGTAATGGTAACCTGTGAAGGTATTATTACCTCCGGGTAACCACGTTATAGTTTTTTATACACTCCGTGTCTATATAGATAACCGGACGCTCGTGTAGATAATGCCTACACGGACACGCCGGGAAAACTACACTGTTCAAACCACGAATTAAGATAGTAAGGACTGGAATCGGAGACATTATCGGTGGAACTCAATTTGATTCGAGCAGTACAAGCACAGAATAGATATACAATAGGAGTATGATTTATAGTGCCATCTATGTGGAAATACAAAATACTACTAATAAAGCAGATAATGTCATAGAATAAGTAAAAAAAATAATTAAAAGTAAAATAATACACGATGTTTTAATCATGACAAAGTAAATTTTGTCATGGTTTTAATCTTGTCATAACTCATAAGACATAATATATTTTGTATTTTGGCTCCAATCATTCAAAATAAATATTAGTACCAATATTATTTACTTGGAGCGCTTTTAGCCCTAGTTGTATCGTTCATGGCTGGGTAGGTGGAGGTGTCCAAACATTTGAGGAACATTCCTGCTCCAACTGCCCCCTTACCATATCGATACCATACCAGTCCATAATCGATATCGCATACAATCGATAGTGCAAATAATCGATATTCATATCGATTTATTATTGTTGTTGTTTTATCATCATTATCGATACAAAACACGGACTAAGATACTATGGACTGGTATCGCTTAGATGGAGGGTGTAGAGGGGAACGGGTCGCAAAAGTTTCAAAAATGGAAATCTGGCATAGCTAACGCTCTATAACGGTTTAATTTAGAGTTAAG